>CM032630.1:13929267-13984686 GCA_019097785.1 Fraxinus excelsior
TATATCATCATAGGGTCGATAGGGGATAGAAATATATCGTTATGCCTTGTATAAATCTTTAAGTGTTTATAAAAACTCATACATTCTTGTATATTTGCATCCATCATAAATATGGTTGGATCATATATGAGAATATGTTTTAACTTTACTCGAGAGAGATTGTTGAATAATTTAGGAACATTGATTTGTCAATATTGCAATCGTATGTCAATGTGTGAAACTAGGTTAATACTTAGGAATTCGTGACCCTAGTACATTCATCACATATTAGAAAACACCTCAAATCATATTCATATTCATATTCAATTTACATTTAGTTAATTAATTAATTCATACTTACATATTTATAATTAATTCACTTGTAATTTCATCAAAACAAATACTTTTCTATTATTTGTTTTGGTTAAGGTTAAAATAATTAGAATTAGAACTAATCTATCCTTATGGAACGATATTCGGACTCAAAAAGTCCACTTTATTACTTGTAGCGAACCGTACACTTGCGGTAGTTTTAATTCGAAATATATATTTTCGTGAACAGACTTCAACTTCGGCCAAAAATTGATATATAGCATGACCTTCTGGGCATGTATTGCAAAGCATCTCGAACATTTAGCTCGACCCAACTTTGCTAGTAAACTATTGCTCAAACCTACTTATCAGAATGTTCTAATTCATGAACACGACAGACAAGCCGATTAAATGCTGAATCGATATGCTCACAAAATTTTGTCCTGTTACTTGGGTGGGTTCAGCAACAAAATAGCGTGTCATCATGTGACAACCATTGCCTTGCTGTAATGGGTTATCCCCCTTTGCCTTCTCGGGCAAAATAGCATGGTCCTGCTGTAATATCGATAATTTAGCCCAAATTTGGTATTGATTAAAATCAATTTTTAATCTATATCAAAGTCAAACAATCAATATTAACTACATATTTTATTGATTCCACATTTCAATCACACGTTCGATCGACTTTTATATCAAAATTCACTAAAAATCTAATTTTAAATTCTGCCACAGATTATCCTTGCTCTGGATTAAGTGACATTTCATGAATTAATCAATGCCGTTGATCTAGCCTATGTCGGTACTTACTTTAATTAATTAAGCATTAATTATTAAATCCATTAGACAAGCATATATGGAAGATTATGGACAAACATTCCGATTCAAGAACCAATAATTAGTAGGGGAATTTTCAAAAATGTCACTAAATTTGAAAATCCAAAAAAAATTGTCATTTTCACTTTTTGTGAGCAAAAATGTCACTTTTTTGGTGCAAATTGTCCAAAATATCCTTAGTACCACCTTTTTAGGAGCATTTAATGTTTGATTTGAATGTCATTAATATTGTGATGTGATAATTTACTTTAAATATTATAAAAATTGTTTATATGTATATTATATTGAGTAATAATATTTTTCCTTAGACAAAAAAAAGATAAAAGAATTTGAAATATTAATATAACCACACATTCTTCTTCCCATTAACAAAACCTAACATTTTCTCCATTTTCTTCTTCTATTGATCAAGAACACATCACAATTGAATTCATCATCCATTTTGATAGGTTAGTCATTACAAGTAGTTTATAATTTTATCTTATAGATTACTATTTCTTAGATGTTTAAATGCAATATGATCAAATGCAATGTGAGAAATTTTTGAAACTATTATTCATTGATTTGTTTGATTTTTGAAATATTTGTGAAAGATAAAAACTACTAATATCCTTTACATAAATGAAGGATTCCATATTTAATGAAGCATTGTATTGTTCATTAATGAGAAGATGTTTTTATGTGGTAGTTGAAGAATGATTTATCACCATTAATGTTAATTTCTTCAAAGGTACCAAATACATGTTTTTCAATTTCGTACATCTGTAAAACAGTTATGTTGAAACTGTCGAACCCGACGTTTATGAACTATCGGACCCGACATTTATGAACTGTCGGGGATAGACAATTTAACTGTCGAATTCGATAGTTGAAAACTGTTAACACATCGTTCATTTCACCGTTTGCTACGCCATGGATTTCAATATTCGAAAGTTCCACATTCATATTATTAGATGTAGACATATGTATTATGCTGAATTCTTACTGTTGCAATCTCAACGTTTCAGGTATGAGTAATCATTTGAGATTCATCGTATCGTATGGAGGACAGTTTGTTCATGTGGATGACGAATGGAAGTGGACAGGGGACAAAACAACTTCAATTTTAGTGCCGACAAGTATTACCCTAACCGGACTCGTGCAACAATTGAAGGACAAACTTCGTATTCTTGATCCCCGGACAGAAATTGAATTAAAGTTCAAAGTCCCGAACTTCAATATACCTCCGGCCGAAATACGCGAAGATGAAGACTTAAAATGGTACATATCGATTCATAATGAAACTGCCATATGCATTACTGTTTTGGAAGTCGAGCTCCCAAGTGTTGGCATGGGGAGGAATACAAATTGTCCAGATCGTTCGTTTGCCCTAGCGGATGTCGAACAAAATGTACAACATGAGGAGATCAATCATCATGATAGGGTATCAAACAATAATGCACCCGAAACTCCGTTTTGTGATATTGGAACTGCACCTTCAGCTGAGATGTTGGACATCCCATCACATGGTACAGAGGCTGCTAATACTGATGACGTTGATGAGCAAATGTCTTCACATTCCAGGAGTTCGGATAGAAACGAATGGATTACAAGAGTGAATACATCCGATATTGCCGAAAGGCAAATATTCTTTAGCAAGAAAGAGTTGTACTCGAGAATTCGTGTCCTTGCTTTGCAAGACAAGTTCCAATTTAAGGTCAATAGGTCAAGCATGAAAATGTTAACTGTTGTATGTGCTGACGATAATTGCATGTGGATGTTACGTGCTTCGTCTGTGAAAAAGTCTGCAGTCTTCATGATCCGTAAATTCATCAATGTGCACACATGTACCGTAGATTTCCGTCGCAATGCACATCGACATGCCACTAGTTCAATAATTGCTGAGCATGTTTTGAGAAAATTGGACAATCCCTACCGAAAGTATGACCCTACTGATATTGCACGTGACATGGAACGTGAGTTTGGTGTCGAAATCAGTTATAGCAAAGCACGTAGGGGGAAGTTGGCTGCTTTACATTTGCTTCATGGTACACCAGAGGATAGTTTTCAAAAACTATCTTCATACTGTCACGTTTTGGGAGAGTGCAACCCAGGGACGGTTACACAAGTTGACTCTCATAATAGGTTCCATTACTTCTTCCTTGCTTTCGGTGCAAGCATTCGTGGTTACATACAGTACTTGAGGCCCGTTATTTGTGTTGACGGTAGTCACTTGAAAGGTCCATACAAAGGTACTCTTCTACTAGCAACTGCCCAAGATGCAAACAAACAGATTTATCCATTAGCATGGGGGATCGTGGATGCAGAAACAAATAAATCCTGGATGTGGTTTCTGTCTAACTTGAAAAATCTTATTGGCGATTCAGAAGAACTAGTATTCGTTTCAGACAGGAAAACCAACATTGAAAAAGCCATTTCTCACTTATTTCCATTGTCTCACCATGGTTGTTGTATGTGGCATATGGAAAAGAACTTAATACAGCGGTACAGCAACGCGAGTTCAATATTCCTATTCAAACGAGCGGCGACAACGTATCAGATCGAAGAGTTTGAAAGACTAATGGGTCAGATTCGTCGGGTAAGTGCAAGATCGTACGTGTACTTGGAGCGAGCAGGTTTTTCATTTTGGTCACGAGCATTATTCGTTGGCCAACGGTACAACATTATGACAAACAATAACGCAGAATCTTTGAATTCATTGTTAAGACATGCCCGTTCGTTACCGATCACGTGCTTGGTCGAACACATTCGGAGTACTATGCAGAGGTGGTTTTATGAACGTCGAACCCACGCAACCGCATGTCGTACTGTACTGTCGTCGAGGATGGAGAGTGAGTTACGGACAACATTCGAAGCCGGTACTAGGCTTCGAGCTCATGCATTGACAGACAGTTTAACACAGGTCGGAATATCCAATGACACACACATGGTGGACTTTTCCGAAAATACATGCACATGTCGTCAGTTCCAGCTAAATCGTATGCCTTGTGTTCATGCAACTCGTGCTGCTTGCTTGAGAGGTACGTCATTATACGATTTGTGCTCCCCTTACTACACATTAGACTTTTGGATGGGTGCGTACAGCGAAGCAATATATCCCGTCTTGCGGGAAGTGGACTGGGTTGTTCCGACTGAAATTACAAGTACTCCTATTCTGCCACCCGTTGTGCGTCGTCCCCCAGGTAGACCACCCACACGACGCAAGCGATCCAGATGTGAGGCTGTCCCACGACTCAGAAACTGCACTCGTTGTGGTAGAGTTGGTCATAACCGGACAACATGTTCGCACCCCGCTACAACACAACCGACATAAATGTTGAACTATCGAGGGAAGACGTTCAGAACTTGCATTACTAGATAACGCTATGTTCCCTTTTGTACAATTTGAAGTTACGTCTTTGTTTTTAACTTGCATTACTATGTCGACCTTACATTCTCGTTCTATTACACTCTCGTTTGTAGTACGTAGTTGCCATCTTCAGAGTCAGTAATTAAATAGTGCTTTATTTGTACAAGATAATCTGACATGCTCATACATATTTTGCAAGAATATGTACAAGTAGCGAGACTCATTTCACAACACATCCCGACACTTCATCTGTCGTTCCCGGCAGATGTTCTCAGTAGTTCTCGACAGTTGGAACAGAACAGCACTTGAATAGGTACGTACAAAATCGAAAGGAAACTGCCAACCTCCGAATTCATTACTGATCATTACATATGCGCAAAATAAAGGGAAGAACACAATGTCAACATACTTCGGGCTTCATGAACAAAACGTACAAAATTTGAGCCCGTTGCCTACGACGTATTTGTAACACATCCTACCACAGCTATCAGAACGTTGTTACAATGCCATCAACGTACATGTTCATCCATAGCAAAAGTTATTTACAATAAAACAACACTTACTACGGGATGGGATCCCATCACCGATCTACTATGCGCTGCACACGGAGCCGATATCTGCACCACTGTCGTCATCAGTACTGTCGTCGGACGATATGATAATTATTTCAGGAGCTCCAGCGATGGGGACCACGTCTTCATCATCAGTATCATCAGAGATCTCAATGGGGTTATCGAAGATATTTTGGAGCACAGTGTTAGGTGATTGTGATTCTTCGCTCGTCAATGCGTCTAGGTCGGGAAACGGAACATGGGATGTGACTCTCCAACCATTTCTACGTACATCGTCCTCGTCATCCGACGAAAGTACGATAGGGTAGTCAGGAGACGACCCGGGCATCGGCGTCGGCATGTTGAATAGCTCAGTGTCGTTGCTCGCAGTGGAGGAAGCCATAGGTTGCAAATCTCCCAGGAAACTGAAATGGTTTCTGTCAATTGCCCTTGCATGAAAATCTTTTCAAGAGTAACTTGCATGAGAGGTTGATAGGCTATTTATACTGGTTTAGGTGATACAACATTTATGATGTAAGTAGCTGCCAACCACCTAATTCAATATGTCAAACTTAAATGTGATGGTCAATTGGTGTGATGTTGCCAGTCATTCAGGTACGTATTTTCATTTTTTCACATTTGACACATAATTTGTTAACATTAACCAGGCACATTTACATACCTAGTTTCTTTGAATTTAATTATTTTTAAGTAATAAGATATTATTCTCGCCGTCATTACTTTGAAAAATGTGCCTGGAAACATAACAACTTATTCTATCAACATTACAAAACAACACGTTCGACATAAATTTAGCATGCTTAAAATTGAACAACTTAAATAAACAATAGCGTTGGTGAGGGAAAATAACATTTACGAAGCCAACATTTTGGCATCTTCACAAACGTCGGTGAACTTGTAATATAAAAAGTTGTCTTCCTTTTGCAGGATTACGAATCCAAAATAAGTACACGAACTTGATTGTGGCGCACAAAAACAATTTCTAACCCCGAACCGTATGCTGGGTCTACTGCAATCCCACCACATCAACACAAAATTACACTACACTATAAGTAGATTTTACCACCCACATAATATTTACATCAGGCACAATCATTGAATCCAATCACGCCTAATCCTCCTACTTCTTTTTGGTCCTTCTTGTACCCCTAGTATAAGGTGTCCTAGTGGACGCTGCGGGCATTCGAAGTCGCGAGGAACGACGCCTTCGAGTAGGGACCGCTCGAACGTCGACTGCATCGGGAAGTTCGAGATCATCGTCATGTTCGATCGGATCACCTACACATTCAGAGACAGTCATTTGATATCACCATGTCTTAACCATTATTATTATTGGAACGTAGGTATGCCATACCTCCCACATCCAGCTTTCCAGAAGTGGTAGGAGCGTCGTCAATTTGGCTGCCATGCACTTCGGGGCCCATGTCTTCTTCTGGTACTGCGGTACAAGAAATATACAATCCATCAGGTCATTAATTTACATGACAGCAACATGAAAGCAAAATATGACCGCCCATTTACAGATTAATATGACTCGATAAATTAGATAAGATATGAATTATTGTACATTTCAATTATTACACTGGAAATTAGGTTTCATACCTCCGACATCCAGCGCTCCAGAAATGGTAGGAGCGTCGTCAATCTGGCTGCCATGCACTTCGGGGCCCATGTCTTCTTCTGGTACTGCGGTACAAGAAATATACAATCCATCAGGTCATTAATTTACATGACAGCACCATGAAAGCAAAATATGACCGCCCATTTACATATTAATATGACTCGATAAATTAGATAAGATATGAATTAGGTACATTTCAATTATTACACTGGAATCCAGGTTCCATACCTCCCACATCCAGCGCTCCAGAAGTGGTAGGAGCGTCGTCAATCTGTATGCCATGCACTTCGGGCCCCATGTCTCCTCCGGGTACTGTGAAACCAATATACAACCCATTTTCAGATTTACATTAAATCAACATGCCATTATATATGACCGCCCATTTTCAAAGTAATAAGACGCGGGTAAGGGATGTCCAAACATTATTAAACTATACTAGAGCGACATGTTCAGACCGATAAATTTGATATGAATCAGGCACAAAGATCATACCGATATTTACGTCGTGTTGCAATGTATCCAAGTCGTCACGTCGGCCCGAATCCAATGCCGCGTGTTGGTCAAGGTCACCTCCATTTTCATCTACTTAAAATGCAATATTGTGAGACAAAGACTGTGAAAAATTTATATGTACTAAAACTTGTAATGGACATGCGTACACATATTTTTAGTGTTTACACAATTTATACATGTACCTCTAGATGGAAATGATGATGGTACGGTATCAGTGTGCACGTCATGTGGAGCGGCCGAGTGGGGAGAAACTGAGGGTCGTACTAATGTGGATATGAACTCTCGGAGTCTTGCAAATTCGCCCGTGACATGCTCAAATATTTCTAGTTTGACTGTCCGGAGTCGCATTTCAATTAGGACTCTTTGTTCGAACAACATGCCCTCGACGTCAGATCTACTCAAGCCAACTCCAGATTGTACACCTCGATGTCTGGATGTGGCAGGTGCATAATCCCGAATGTATTCTTCTTGGGTTGGGTCAGATTGTGCACCCATCCTCCCTCCTTGGTGATGCACTTCTGGCCGCTCAGCGCTGCCACTGACGCTTTGTGCGCCTGCATGGCCATCTCCCGTGTCATTAGAACTGGACTCATCTTGCTCTGTGGCAGAGGGCCCCTCACGAACAGGCTCCTCGTCTGAATCTCTTTCACTATTTCCAGCTCCTCGAACAGGCTCCTCGGGTGAATCTCTTTCGGCATATCCATCTCCTCCACTAAGTTCGTCATCAGCTTCAAACTGTGCATCCACGACGGTTGTTGCGATGTTGTCCAGAGCAGGCACGGGTTCATCATCGAAAGGCACAAGAGTGGAGATGTAGTTTTCGTTGCGCTCTAGCTCGGTCGGACGAAGTGTGGCGTAAACATGCAGCTGCCCAAAAAAGAGATTTGTTCGTTAATTTGCTCAGGATATTATAACTTGTGAATGAAATTACAAACAATTGCATTGAACTGGAATGCGAAAGGTTACCCGCACTCTCTTGAAGAAAGCATTGTACGTGCGCAGCTGTGATTGTTTAGTGGCCGTCCAGCAGAGAAGCCGTGGGGAGCGTTCAGCAATACGCTTACCGAAGTGGGTACCAATTTCTGGAATCGCCTCGTATGCCCATATCTGTCCAAGAACGGTCGTACAGTGAGTACTTCTAAGTGAAAAATACAATATAGCCATTGAAATGATGCTACACAAAACACGTTAGGCAATCGGTCGTACCTGCATGGCTATGGGAAATCCGTGAACTGTGTAAGTGATTTCCTTCTCTTGCCTCTTCTTTGCATCCTGAAATTTCCTAGCCCAACTGCCTCCAAATCCCTTAATGAGGCGAGAGTATCCCACTCTACCCCAAGGGTATGCGAAAAATACGTCGAGGTCGTCGACGAGCGAAAGTGTCTCGACATCTATCCCAACATTATTATCTGGGGCTTTGAAAATACCTTCCACTATTAGAGCAAGACCAAGCTTGTACCTATCAGCCCGTGGGGTCGTTGAACGAGCACATGTCTTTTCAAGCTGTGCACAAGAAATCTTGTCCAAAGACTTGAAATACTTGTCCTTCAATCTGCTTTTTTCCAGGACTCGATGGAACCGATCATCGTCCGGAGGGACACCACAATGTAGACCCGTGACCAACGCATACTCTTGCAATCCAAACCGAAGGTAGTGACCTTGGACGTTGAACCACAACTCATGCTTCTTCTCTGTATGTATGTTTCTGAACACAAACTGTTGTAGGAGTTGAGCGGAGAATTGGATGTCCGCAACGTCAGCCAGGAAGCCGAGGGAAGACGCACGAAAATCTTGTCGCTGGCGCTCATCAAAAATTTCCAACACCTTCGACATGTACTTTAGGTTGCTGCGTTGGGAAATTCGTGCAGACAACCGTGCGTCTTCCGGAACCAGATAGTTAAAATCCATACTCCCTGCAGTGTATGAAAAATAAAGATCAGGGTCAGTGTTTTCATATCCATACAATACGCAATGTAACGAAATTAAACTTCCCCGTCATTTAAAACGATATCATCATTTAAAGAATTGAGGTGCACAATAAATAGAACATTGTAATGGAAAATAATTTCTATTTGTGAGGATAATTTTCAATCTGTCGAGAATTACTGAGGTGAACTGTCGGGTACAACAGTTTAACTGTCGTTCCCGACAGTTCACGTCGAGAAACTGAGGTGAACTGTCGGGAACAACAGTTGACATCAGAAATCCTGACACTTCACCTTAGTAATTGATGATACCCGTAAGGCAATAACAACAATCATTTCGCATACAAGGCAACAAAAATAATTCACGATGCCGGCAAGGCAATAACAACGAAAATAAGTCATGATGCCGACGACGCAATAACAACAATCATTGTGCCGACAAGACAACAAAAATAACTCATGATACCGGCAAGGCAATAACAACAAAAATAATTCATGAGAAGCCGGCAAGGCAATAACAACAATCATTGTGCCGACAAGGCAATAACATCAAAAATAATTCATGAGATAGATTTTGAATAATGTCTCTGTAATTTTGAATAATATTTCTCTCTAATTTTGAATAATATTTCTCTCTAATTTTCTGGTAATACACGGCTGTATATATAGCCAAGTTAGATAGATATTACAAGATATTTTCTACTTACTATCTATCAACTTACACTCCTAGTCTTACACAAACATTACGTAACATCCCACCAGGGACGGATCCAGGATTTTTTGTAGGGGGCTGACACTTAACAAAGCCAATGTAATAAAATGTACCCGTACTAAATTTTCTATAAAATTATTGTAAATTATATTGTAAATGTATCCTATTCTCTTTTTCATCATCCTTTTACCATTTCTTGCTTAAAATAAAATGTCTCCCCTTGATCAGATAGTTCTACTGGCTTACAAGGAACCTGAACCTTGAATATTTTCATGTTCCATGACGTTAAAGAAGTTAAATACTGATGTGGAGATAAATTGGACTGGAGTGTCTAAAACTATAAGAATTATAAGATGTGGTTTTCAGATGACAATCTAGGGATTCTTGGATCTCAGTTGTTGGCGGTTTGCTGAAAAAACAATGTTTCAATCAACTTGATATTATTGATTGAATTAAACCCAATTTCTCATATATATTCGGACTACCTTTGTTTTCATCAAATTTATTAAGAAAACCTTTGATGTTTTTCTTTATAGTCTTGATTACTCTTTGAAATGATTTGTCGAAAATCTTTAAAGACAACTGGAGAGCGGAAGATGTTGTAATAGCTTGAGCTTGTTTCATCAATTTTCTAATATGCCTAGATAATGTTATGTTTAACATATTTATTTCAGATTGCAAAGCTGACTATGATCCCTGAGTGAAAAAACTAAGGAAAACGAGGATATCTCCATTTAACAAGAAAAGTGGTTCGGTGCTGGGAAGAATGGCCACAATAGAGGAAGAGGAGTCTCCAATTTCAGTCGGTATAGAAGAGAGTAACCAAGTGGTGGTTACAAGAGCCAGACCACACAGGGCTAACAGTGGGAAAGCTACATATGTTCTAAGTGATGATGATTCTGAAGATGCTGCTACTACAGATGTAGATTTGGACAGTGATGCAGCTGAATATTCAATCAGTGATGTTGCTGATGATGACTCTTGACTTCGATTAAGGATAGTAATACTTTTAGTTCATTTTAGAACACAGCAATCTATACTTGGGAACTACTGAATTTCGTTTATAGCTGGTGAACTTGCTTGCTTCCAATGAAAAGGCAAATTTCTCTAGTGTTTCATGATTAAATCAGTTGGGATTGGATTAATGCATTGCAAAGTTGTAATAGCAAATTCAGTATTAGATTCCTTACCATCGTTGATTCACATTCTTGGTTATTGAATGATCGAGTGTGGATGATTCTCCTTATGTGAACATATCTTATGGCGAAAAAATGATTTTCCTGATTTATCTTCCGCTCCTCATATTTCTCTTTTAGCTGATCTGACATGCCTATGAACTATTGAAATGAATATTTGATTTATGAGTTGACTCCAGATTTATAGAAATCCAGATATAACCATATGAAAGCTGATTAAGGCTGCAAATGATTATTCTGCAAACGCAAAATACAAACAGAAACACTCATATTTCCAAATAAATGAAAAATTTGGCAACCAGCTCTCACAAAAAGAGGTAAGATTAAAGCCAACATGAGGGCATGAAAAAGTAAGATTCCTAAATTTGATTATATCGAAAACTAAAATATGCCTCATATCATGGCCTTTACTAATTTCATGGCACTAAAACATCCCAAAGACAAACAAGTCAAGAAATAAACCAAAAAATTATATCCTCCAAACACCATCATTCATTCACGAAAATATACTGCACATGAATGGGACCCACTTAATACCAACATCCAGGAGTCAACAAATTCAAGTGAAAGAAGAAACCTATTTACCTAAGTTCAATCCACAATCCAAGTTCCAAAACCACGAAAAATTAACAAGGAATAGTACCTGACAATTACATTATCCAATATCATAGCATTATTCTCATTATCACGTCCAATAATTCATTGAAATCCAATCCATAAAAAAAAACGTTTTTGTTTATGGATTGGATTACACACTACAAACCTGAAAGACTCAATTTGTACACAAATTTCAAACATGAAGATTGCAACTTGTACCTCAAATTGATGCTTCCAAGTAAGAGACAATCTTGAATCTCTTTAACCTTGCAAGTTTGAATGGTCTCAAGTTCGTCCGTCGGTAGTTTCTGCGAAAGAGCACCTACATAAAATCCAATCATCCCATTGGACACATTCTCTTCATCAATATCAATCCAGTAATAGTAACCTCAAACCCATAAGAAAAATTTCTTGGCCGGAATCCCAGAATCTTTAGAAACGTTCCCAAATCCCAATTTCCCTTTAATTTACAAATTGATTTCACTTATTAAATTAGTAATTATAAAGTATGAACCCATTTTGGCATCTTCATAACCTTGAAAAATATTAAAAAGGATTTTCATATACTCACAGTTACATACACAATTTCACTAACAATAAGAAAAGTAATAACACCCACATTGTTGAAAATCACAATTAGACTGAAATTGGTGCCAACCATATTTGCAGAGAAGAAAAGAACCAAAAGGCAATAGAGGAAAATTTCTAAGCATCACCAAATATAAGAGATGAAATAAAACGGCTGACATGTTACATTTCTTTAAAATGGCAAAAAGTTTTAGTTTTGGCAGAGTATTGCTAAAATAGCCTTCTTCATCCCTTCTCTCATTTGGAAGTTTTCGACCGTGCACTAAGTGTGTGAGAATATGGGGACTTGTCCTCAATGTCAATGATATTGTAAAAGAAATAGAAGCAAAAAATATTGAATTGTAAATACTACTACCCACTTTCCATAAATATTTTCTGTGCATTGCTTTTTCTGGAAGCAGAAAGTATTGAATTCTATGGAATTTACTAAAGTTCAATTCTGTAGACTCAATATTGAAGAAACAATATGTTCACGAAATAAAAACTCACTTGTAAACGTTCAACTTCTCCGGTGGAAATTGAAGTCGTGCTCCCTCGATTCCAGTCCTCTCGTTCAGGCTGCCAAATCAAAATCATATGTTAACAGGTGAAGATGAGAAGACAATTAGAGAAAAGGGATAGTTTGTTTCATTCTTCTATGGTCTCTGAAAATTGTTTCTTTTCAAAGGGATTTGAGGGGTTTTTGGTTTTAGGGTTTTTTTTTTGGGTATTATGTAGAGGCCCCTTACAAATCCGAGGCGCACCAGGGTCGGCCTTGTACCTGTGTTACAGTAGTTCTTCGGTGGTGGTCGACGGCAAATCAATTGAGGGCAGGGAGTTGATGATTTCTAATTTTTCCGGCGAATCGAATCGTGAGGGGAGTTAGTTCAATGTTGGTTTGGCGTGTTTTGGGCAGTGTACGTTTTTGAATGTATTGTCCATGGCAACGGGGTTTCCGACGCTTCGAATGTGAGGGGAGTTTGGAGATGGGTTCTTCTCGTCTGGAAGGGAAGTTTGGAGATGGATTCTTCTCGTCTGGACAATTTAGGTCTTCTTTGTTTTTGTTTTTTTTTCTTTTCTTTTCTTACTCCAAATGTACTATATCTATGACATTTTGTACAATAGTCAAATCTAAATTAATGCTGGACATGTAGGATATTTAAATTATGCAGAGGGGCAAAAAAGTCCAAAATTGACAATCTTGAAATGACTACAAAAAAGTGACATTTTTGTAAATGAAAACCAAAAAATTGACATTTGGTGTAATTTCCTCTAATTAGTAATTATTTATAAATAGGTACTACAACCATCGACAAGGCAAAAGAATTCAAGAAGAGCACTGAAGTGTGAGACGCTTACATTTTTCTTCTTTAATCATGTCGAGTCGAGATATCAGTTGTTTTTCCATGGGACTGGTCGAGAAGATGGATAAGATAAAGTGCATTGCTAGTAACCCTAGCAACATTACTGATCTTTCTTTTCACATCAGACTTATTAATATATCCTTCAATCTCTTTGAACCCATCAAGGCAAGTATTCTCGTTAGTCAAGGCAGCACTAACCCATGTCTCGACGTTGCTCATGTGCCACTGGAAATCGCCGCTCCGGAGTTGCTGCAGCTCCGAAAGGGTTTCGCTCAGCTCGTCCAGTGAGTTCCCCATTAGCTCTAAGCAGTCGCGTACGGCACCTTGATCCCTCTTGCTTCGGCTCTTAAGCTGGGCCAAGAAATTTGACGCTGCCTTCGACCGAGAGAGGGTGACTTTCACTCCCGCCTTGGCGAGATCGCGCAAGGTGGTGGCGACGCCGGAGTAGGAGGAGAGGGTTCGGAGGCATATCGCGGGGTAGCTAGCATGGGCACATGATGTACGGACGAGGTCCTTTTTTGGTGCATTGTTGTGATTTTTCGCATGGTTTGAAGAAATTAGTGCAAGGAGGAGAATGAGGAAAGAGAAGAGAAAAAGGGTTCTCATTTTGTCAGCTCTTAACGGTCCAACTATTTGGTGGTGGTGGTGGTGGTGGTGGTGGTGGTGCAGGTGCCGGTGGCGGAGGGGGAGGGGTAGAGGGAGGCAGGTGGCGGCAACTATGTGCTATTTGTCTCAAAAGTGAGAGAGAGAGGAAGCGAGAAGGATTGTAGTTGTTTGTTTTCTTCGGTTCGGTGACTTAAATAAGTGCGAGATCGGCTGACTAAGTAAGTTTGGTTTGAAAAATAACTTTCATCCCATCTTATTATTAAAAAAATATATATATATTTATTTATTCATTTATTATGAAAAATAAAATAGCATTTATTTTAAAAATAAAAGTAATTTTTAATCAATTTTCTTGTATTTCAATTTTCTATCTTACTTATTAGTTCAATGAAATTATATTTTTTTCTATATATTTCTTCTAATTTTTAGCTTTCTTTTGCTCTTTCTATTATTTGTGTACATTAATAAAGCAAATACATAATTGTGTCAAAAATTTGGCATTCTGGTAGATTAAAGAGAAGTAAATGCACCGGCATGCAGTAGTTGCTCAGCAAATAATAGGTAGACAATTGTCCATCATTAACTGCCCAGTCCCACAGCTGAATTTACCACCCATACCTCGAACAACCATTTTATGGTGCTAGAGATGTCCGGCTCGGCCCTTTAAGCCAGAGCTCTGCTCGTGGCTCGTGAGCTCACGAGTTGAGTAGCGAGTTCGCGAACTTTTTTTTTTTTTTTTAAATACATTTTCACGTTTTTTTTTTTTAATTTTTCACTAGCCCACAAGCCGCTTGCGAGCTCGGGCTCGTTGCTCGTATTTTAACGAGCCGACGAGCCCTCGGCCCGTTTGACATCTCTATATGGTGCGTTTGATAGCAAGCAATGAATTTACATGAAATGATGGAAAAAAAAAATACAATTGTCTAAAACTTATTTATATGTAAAGTATTAATTAAATGTGTTTGATTAATTTAGTTTTCAATTTAGAAAATATTGTACTTTTCTATTTTTTATTGGTGGATAGATGAGAAAGGTGGATAGATGAGAGAGAGAAAGAGAGAATGAATTACCTGAAAAATAAAAAATAATCCTCCACAAAGAAAATATTTTCTTTATTTTCAAGGAAAATATGATCACGTGACTAAAAGTAAGAATATATTTTCCATGAAAAAATTGTAATTAAACAGCATAAAAGTAGGAAATTAAGTGAAAAAAATACATTTTTCATGGAAAATATTGACAATCAAACGCACTCTTAATGTATAGTCATGGATGACAATCTTGTCGACAACATGTCATGTGGAAGACTGTCATTGGACAGCTTGAAAAACTTGTTTTTGCAACCAACAATTTTGTGACAACTCTTACATTGTCAACCACACAATCATCCATGATTGTACAAATAGATTAATCCTTCATGGAAAGTCATATATATATATATATATATATATATATATATATATATATATATATATATATATATATATATATATATATATATATTTTTTTTTTTCCTTTCATCATAATAAAAGGTTCAAATATACATGATAACGAACCTTAAAGACTATCATTTAAAATAGTTAAAAAGTAAATAATTCCAAAAGAACCTGACAATTATCAAAGAAAAGAATCCAAAGTATCGAACTAACATACTTTGGAGCCATCTTTGTTGACTATTGCAGTTGAAATTATATAAATATCTTCTACATATTCTCTACGGTAAAAAATTCTTTTTATTTCTTTCTCTCTCTACTCATGTTCTCTGTGTAATTTTCTTTTCCCTAAGCTCACATTTTTCTTTGAAGAACTGCTGATTATTGTATTAAAACTTATACCAACAAACATGGCTGAAAATCCCCTTTCTTGTCCATCATTTTTTAATGACATCTACTTCTGTTTCATAATTTCATGTGTATTAAATCTTTGAATCTTGATCAAGATCACAACTTTCTTGGATGATCTCTTTTGTGTAATTCACATGTGGGTGTACTTCCTTAGAAGTTAATTCAATCATGCCGTAATTATTTTAAGTTTTCTTCGTGTTAGATTATCTTATTATTTTTTAGTAAATTCATTTTTATGTATTCTACTTAAATACTAGATGGTAAAGAACTGATCTTTTGTCATTTTTCTTCTAGTGTTGGAGGCCTATTGTGGAATGAATTTGTTGAAATTGATCACTAATCATTAAACTAACAGAAATTCTCTGGATTTATTTTCTTGAATAGATATCTGGTGTTCTTGATGAATCAATTATTGAAATATTTCTATCTGAAATGGTTTGGTGTTGTTAATTATTCAATGTTTTAAATTATTAATCTTTTCACTTTTTACTATTTCTCTCTTACTTTTTTTTCCAGTGGCGACGTGTAGTGGCAAAACGATCTCCATCCGGTAAGATTCCATATTGTTTTGGTGATATAATTTCTTTTGTTTGATATTTGTTATTTTTTTAGTTGGAATAGCTTTGTAGATCGGAAGATCATCGAGAAATTATTGAAGATTTCTATTTGAAATGGTTTGGTGTTGTTCCAGAATAAATATTATGCGAATCCAGAGGACTGACAGTGTGGATGTCCAGTATGGAGTTTCGCTACAAACTGAATGATATTTCTGCACTGCGAGGACACGGTGCCCATGTCCGCGTCGTGTCCGGACACCGTGTGTCCGTGTTTGAACATCGCACGGGAACGACGCGGCCACGGTGCCCATGTCTGGACATCGTGTCTCCGCGCAGTGCCGATAATTTTTTCTTTCTTTCTAGAGCCAACATTTATGGCATGAGATTTCATGATAGTAAGAGGCACACTTAAATTCATTGACCAAAAATTTGAACTCTCCAATTTTTCTTTTGGTCGCAAATGCCAAATGTTGAATTTATTGTTCTATTACTGATTTTGCTTTAAAATGAGAAATTTACACTGTTGTCTAAATTAAACATGATACCTTCTATGCCCTTTGTTTTCTTTCGAGATTTCACGCATGAAATGAATGCGCGGTTTTTTTCTATTTCTCACCTTCTTTTTCCAAGAAAAAGCCTTTTTTTAAACAATTAGATTAATTTTGTAATTAGATTTGATCCATGTGGGTTTGGTTCCCAATTAATTTCATTGAGAAGGGTAATTAGCAACACTAGGTCCAACGCTAGGATGAAAAAACAAGTGATGGATGAAGAAGCTTGGGACATTTCTTAGGAGACTGGTAAAACATGTAGACTAATAACATGGGTCCCCTGTTTTATTGCTATTTGTCATTTCACAAATGTACTCAAATGTAATGATTCCTGTGAGCATGTAGCAGCCAGTTGGATTTGATATTTTTATTTTTTCCCCCTCAGAGCACTCTTCAGTTTCAATATAAGTAAAATTGATGTTGCAATTTAAACGATGTAAATTAGTAATGTAGTCTTGATAATTGTGGTTCTCTTTGCATGGTGAAGATAGTCTATATTTTGGTAACCATTTTCAATTCTTATAGATTAAAAAAGTATATTGTGCTTAAAAATGTCACTTTGAGCCGTTTTGGTTGTGGCGTGGATTCCTCTAGAATCAAGTGCTGCAATTGCAGATGCTACGTATTCATGCAACAACCAGTCAGTCTATACAAGCTTTGAAGATAGGAGCGTGAGCGTCTTCACTGCTATGGGACTGAAACTAAGGTGTCAGATCATTGCCACTGCCTATTTGCCTTCTAGTATGAGGTATATTTGACACTGACCTTAGCTATTGTAAGTACTTTTAACATGTTTAGAATGCTCGACTAGATGGTAGTGGGTAGAGTTAATGAAGAAAAAGAAGTTGAGACACATTTTTATTGTACCATAAGTACTATCCAATACTGCGTTCCAACCACGTCCTTTATGTTCTCCCTTTCCAATATAATGGTGTCTTATTTATTCATTGCACCTCTAGGGTTTATCCACTTGTCATTGCTTCTCATCCTCCCAAGTTTAATCAGTTTTCATTGGGACTTACCGTTGATGGAGTTCACGTGCTAGAGCCCCTAGAAAGGAAAGGGAAATGGGGTATGTCGCCTCCACAAGAAAAATGGTGCAGGGCTAGCATAAACCCCATTGCATCTGTACCGGACCAATTCTCAGAGTAGTATAATGAACATGCATTAGGTGGCTTATCTTGCAAGATTCGACAGTCTAATAGGCCAAGGGAAGGGTTACAATGTTAATAGACATAACATAGATGTGAATAGTTCCAAATATGTAAGATGAACTCAGAATCTTCGAACTTTTTTTCTTTTCTTTTCTTTTCTTTTTTCTTGGACCAAATAATGTATCTAAAAGCACATTTACATATTATCTAGTTCTACTGGCAAATTATGTTTTTATGTAAAATTGTATTTTGACGAATTTTAGGATTTTTTTACATTATTGAGGGCTATAAGTTTGCTTATTTTACTTGATGAGGAGAAAAAGTAGCTTATAAGCTCAAATTGCCACCCAAAAAACTAAATGCTCCGCATAGTCCGAAGTAGTTCTGCACTATGCGGAGCTAACTCCCGCACGTAAAAAAATAAAAAATAAAAAACAACTGAAGACTCCATAATGTGCGGAGCGGAGCAAATGCTCCACACTGTGAGGCGAGCCATGACTCTATGTGGAGACACAGTGTGTCTTCGTGCGGAGACACGAACACTCCGTGTCTGTGGAGACACCGTATTTGAGAATTTTTTTTTTGCCAAGAATTCTACTTAATTACATTTTATACAAATTGAATATAATTTCACTAACTAATAATTTAATTCAAAAACAATTAAAAAAATATTCAATTCTATACATAAGCGAAGCAGAGTTTTTTTTTTACTTGACCGGTCAGATTGATCCCTATCGAGGGCGTTGCTCCCTCGATCCCCACGACTTGACCGGATAGGTCGATCCTCGTCGGAGGCGTTGTCCCAAAACCCCCACGAGGGGCGTAACCCCCTTGACCCTCGCGACCTGATTGAACAAGTCGATCCCCGTCGGGGGGGCATTGCCCCCGAACCCTAAAAGGAACTCTACCCCCGAATATTTGATGAATTTTTTTCTTCAACAATTGCATGACTCCTCAAAATAGAACTGTTGGTAAAGTTAGTGTGTTTAATGTGAACAATATTATTAATTAATATGGTCACATGGCCCTTGTTTTCATCTTCTAACCATCACCAGTTTCTGTTGTTCGATTGCAATAAATTATATATTCGAGAGTGTGGTTTTCACATTGTTATCTTAACAAGGGAAACAGAAAATGCAACCAACACTATGCACATATAAATGCTCGTTAAGAATATAACAAAAGAAATAATATGTTCACGAAAATATGTTTCGGATTTAAATCACCGTAAGTGCACAGTTCGTTGACAAGTAATAAAGTGAAAATTCAAGAATTTCGAGTTTCGTTCCCACGAGAATTGATTTAATGTGATTTCTATTATCTCGACCTTAACCGAATCTATTAAACTCAAGATGATTGTTTTTTTTTTTTTTTTTTGTGATTTTTGATGAAACTATGACTACTACGTGAATTAAACTAAAATTATGAGCTAAATGCAAAAATATGTCGAATGCAAAAGATTGATGAAATTAATGTATAAAAAAGCGTACTAGGATCCTGAATCACCAAACAAGTTCACTTTTAACTCCTATTTCACAATTTGACAACACGATGAATTGGTTGAAGAATCAATATTTCTAACTTATTCAATAATCTCTTTCGAGTAGAATTGAACCTATTCTAGCATATCATTTGACTATATTTCTATGACAAATGCAATACACAAGAATGCATGACGTTCTATTCCCTATCAGACCTTATGATGATTTATACTTTGTAGAATCTATTTTCCTTCTTTCGAATGCATAAAATAAATCACCTAAACTCATACAACTATTGCGCATATAATTGTAGAAGCAAGAAAGTGTATATAAATCATTCAACATCCATCACACGTGTTTAAATATCAAATTGCAAAATTGAAATTAAAAGTTCACAATACGAGGTTCATCGTTCACCTAGTACATAAAAAAGTCTAACCTAACATGAATAAAATTAAAGAATAATAAAAGTAATAAAGAGAAGACATCACCAAAAAACTAGAATTTAAAGTTTGAATCTTGAATTTTGAAATGAAACCTTTGTTCTCACCTTTTTCCTTGCTCTTCAATGATGTTTGTCTCTCTAAGAATGCATCCAAACCTAGTCTAGGACGAGTTTATGCTTTTATAGTTGCTCTAAAATCATTACTATAAGAGTTGGAGTTGGATAAGGAAACAAAAGATTTTCTCGCCCAGAATACCCCTTGCTATAGCAAGGTATATTTTTATGCTGTAGTATGGGCAAAATAAATGCTTCCTGAAAATCTCTATTGAGGTCTGGGCTATATCAAGGCATATTTTCATGCTATAACATGGAAGAATTTTCGCTTCTAGTGCAAATTGATCATCAATCTTCTTTTCATTCCACTTTTGGTTTTTCTTCATCTTCCATCTTCTTCTAGTCATCCATAATATTGACAATTAGATCTTTAGCGATGTTCCATGCTCGGTTCATCGTTCGGGTCAATTTATGAATAATTGCGATTTAGTCCCCGAACTTTCATTTCCTTCCATTTTGGTCATTTTCGTCTTTTTTCGCGCACATTTCATTATTTTCATCAAAGTAAACTTACAAACATAATTCATATCGGATTAAGCCGTATTCAAACATTTATATTAACAATTAATCATGTTTTATCGCATAATTAAGTGCGCAAAACGCACTTATCATAAATTCATAATCCTATAAAAATCACTGAAATTCAAACACATCTATCCAGAGTGCGCATTAATCATACCTTAAGGCTTCATGTTTTACTGACAGAAGCAGTAATCATCAGCCCTGTTTGAGATAAAACACGAAAATCCACAGAATGTAGTCTCAAATTATTTCTCTTACATCTCCGTAACAAATCTTTGCCATTTTCATTAATGAGGGAAAGAAGATATTCTCTGAACTTTTTTTTTTTCGGACAAATGTTTCAGCCACAATTCTTGTCTCTCTGAGCTCAACGTCTATGCTCAGATTGTATAAACAAAAAGAAAAGCTATTAGGCTTTCATACATTTCACTTATGTTGTAAATGCTTAAGTTAAAAAGTAATTTGGCAACCCTCCAACTCTTTGCAAAAAAGCATAGTTAGATTATTATAATTTTTATTTATTGCATCGACCTACATTGGTTAACAAAGGAATGTGTGCTACAGTTGGCCAAGATTGTACGCTGTTGGAGGAAGTCTGCCGCTGGATTAATGAAAAAGCCACAGTTCCCGTTTGGACAAAGATGACTCAAAATATCACCGACACCACACGTGTTTGCTTTTTCTTTTGTTTGTTCTGGCCAGTACATGAAGAAAATCATCTAATTTTTTAAAAAAGGTTTAGGGAAAGCCAATTGTATATTATTTCATTCTGCATATTCTACGTAATAATATGCACCCAAGATGGCTTAGATTCTATGTTATAATAGGCTAATCATAGTTATATTTATTGATACAATATTGCAAACTCGTGGAAGCACATGTGTTGTATGTGCTAAATTTTGAATATTTCTGCACGCCATTGTTGGCTAAATTCCTGAATTTTGAACAATTGAGCACCTTATCTATCACGTGCTCTGATAAATAAGAAAATTGAACACTTGTGTTGATTGCAACAAATTTTATCATGTGTTGAAAGTCACAGTTATCTTATTAGTGATATGTGTCTATTTTTAGATCCCTCTGCTTCGTGTTGTCTACCAATTTCTACAGTACGTTTGAGGATAATATCGGAATTCTAAATTTTCAACCAATCTTCAATCTTTCATCTTATTTATTATACCTATAGTCTGATTCTTTAATCAGGATTCTTTGTATATGTTGCATATAAGCACTTACTTTAGCAATAGTTGCTATTTGTCAAACAACCTCATCTAAAAGTTTAAACTCTTAAACACGGCATGCGTGTATTTATTCAAAAGCATCCAACCGTACATGGACACGCGAGACACATGCATGAAGCAAAAGCGATTTCCTGCTGCTTTTAAGCATTTCGTTCTGTCAAAATAATTTGGTGTCGATACATTATCAACTGGAAGCATTATAATTTAATTTTACATTTTTCGATTTAACTTCAGCCACTACATCATGGAAGCCTTGTGATGCGAAATTCTTGCCTTCTCCTTTTGTAATCTAACAATTTTATTTCTGGAACTCGAAAGGTGTATCTTGCATTGAATTATGCTTTGCTTCCGTTCAAGTAAACAATTTTCCATTTCCACAATTATTATGTCTATGAGAGAACCCTCATTCAAGTCTTGTAATGCAGAATTCTCGGCTTATCCCTTTTGTACATTTGTTTGTAAATATGGTATCTATTCTTATGTTTGTGAAATTTTGTTCTGAATCAAATCTGACAGGGGAAAAAATAACAAACCGAAATTATCTTCTTTCTATTTTATATAACTATTTAAAACAATCCTAAAACGTTAACATAAAACACTAATATCACATTCAAAATAACACAATCCGAACATTTGCACGGATAAAAACTAGTCAAGTAAGAAATAAGAATGATGAATAAGGGGGAAAGGAGGGAAAATGAGTAAATTAATATGAGGACACGAAAACACAGAATTTAAAGCTATGCACGATTCAATCTATTTGGAACACGTGTTACTCATAATTACTAGGATAAATAATTTCTCAAGGACAACCTTTTAATTGACAATTATCGAAGAAAACACTTTCATTTATGTTTACGAACATATATGTTTTTCTTATGATTGAATTTTAAGAGGAAATGAGAGAGAACTGAGTAATCTTATGTAAAGAAGAGAAATATCACCACCTCTCCATTGCTTTCCTTTTAAAGATTTGGAAGAAAGATGAAAAAGAATCGTGAATTAGTTATCGATCAATTTCCTTGAATATCTTCTTCTTCTTCAACGTTCAACCCAATCAAAGATATATAAATTTACGTTGGAATATGTGTTTTGTATCAAATGATTTAAAAACCTTCTAAAGAATATATTCTTCTATGAATTGTTTCATCTAGAGCTCTTTTCTTTGTAAGATATATGTGTTTTTCTATGTACATATCCTCCCCCTTTTAATTGTAGATGAATATATTTATTTATAGTCCAAAAATTATAAGTCTAAACTTGTGATCTAATTACTTTCATGAAGATATTGAATCAGATTAGGAAATCAAATCCTTTTTGTCGGATTACCCCATGCGTTGCGATCACATGGGGTTATACTTTTGCTTGTTGCCGTGTAATCTTCCCGCTTTGCGATTTTGATCCTCTTTCCCCCATAAACAACTTGGTCCTTGGATTTTCTCTTCAATCCAGCTCATACCATGTGTCCTTCATCTTTAAATCTTTATATTTTTATCATCACCTTTCAATAATTATCAGTAATTGATCAGATGCAAGTTTTGAAAGTTTGAAATTTAGTCCTTAAACTTTTCACATATTTTATTTAGCTTCTGAAACTTGTGATTCTACTCAGATAGCTCTAGTAATATTTTTTATTAATAAAATGCAACTCGATTGATCTTTAGTTGATTTGAATCAACTTCACTTCAGCTCCAAATTGCTTTTCTTTTCTCCAAATGCATCCAAGTTATGATTTCTTCCCTACCGTTGGCATATTTACACCAAATTAGGTAGATATCCACTCAACTAGCAATCAATAATCAAGTTTAGAAGCCACGGCTACACTTATCATGGCCCAACAAAATATAAAATAATCGATTAAATCGTAAAACTTTATGATACAAATTAACATAATCACTATAACAAAAATAGCCTACGGCAACGTTCAAAAAACATCGTTGTAGACATACAACAACGTTTGGACGTGTGTTGCAAATTGAGGTGTTGTTGTAGAGTAGAGGACTGCAGCAATGTTGCCATAGAAATACAGCAACGTTTGCCACGCGTTGCGAAAGACAATCTTTCGCAACGTTTGCCAAACGTTGATGTATCTATCTACGACAACGTTTGCCAAACGTTGCAAAAGACAGTTTTCGCAACATTTGGGAAACATTGTTGTAGATAGATACGCCAACGTTTGCCAAACGTTGCTGTGGGGGGTTTTTTTTTAATTTTTTTTAACAACAATTTATGCAAATAGATTGGTAAAATTGAAAATGCAACTTATGAATAAATTTTGGAATTGCATAAAAATTGATAATTTCATTACAAATTTTTGAATCCATACACTTGAACATTAGAATGTAATGCAACACTTCAATAAAAAGGAGCTTTAAAATGAAATAAAATGGTAATGGAAAAACTCGATCATAAACAGAACGTATATACTACTCTCTTTCTTATTTTCAGATACTTTCACGGCTGGAGCAAGTTCTTCAGCGACCTTCTTCTCTTCTTGAAGTCTCCTCACCAAACAAGCATTCTCGAGTCTTTGTGTGCAGTTTTTCAACCTAAAAGAACAAAATAAATCAGTGTAAAGCAAAACATGAACTACGATACATGTGAAAAGTGTACAAATGCATGATTTCCTTGAATAAACAGTGGAACATGTATAGTAAGTGTGACTCGAGAATGCAAGCCCTCACACCATTCTCATGAAGAAGCCACTAAGCCTACTCATCTACTCGGGTAAGAGCACTGACCAACAAGGATAATCCTATCAATTAAAATGAGGTATCTAGTAGAACATGAATTCTATTTTTAAAATTTCTAAAAGTGAAAGAAAAGAAGTGTGATGCCATCAGAAAGTGGCATCCACCTTGGTTTCCATCATATGGCCATTTGACTATCAGTCATTGATGAACTAACGAAACATATATTCTTTCAGAAATAAAGAACAAACTATAGACCAACACTAACCTTTTTATCTAACTTCTCATAGATAGGGCTGGGCAAAATGTCCGAACCGAACCGAACCGCGGGTTTTCTTAACTTAAAAACCCGAAGAACCGAGAACCGAAGAACCGAAATGTTTTGGTTTGGTTCTCGGTTCTAGACCTAGAACCAAAGAACCGAATTTTTTTTGGATAAATCATTTTTTTTTATTTTTTTTAAACAAATTAACAATTTTTGTTTAACTATTTGACCTATATATATATATATATATATATATATATATATATATATATATATATATATATACATTAATGATCTCCTAAGCACCGTACTTAGTTTATGTTAAGCACTGTGCTTAGTTTATGTTAAGCACCGTGTTTAGGTGGCACACTACATTTGTGGATAGTTTTATTGACACCAAAGCATGGTGCTTAGCATACCCTAAGCACGGTGCTTAGGAGATCAAATCTCATATATAGATATATATAGAAATGATCTAATGAGCACCGGTGCTCATCTTATCCTAAGCACCGATGATGTGTCATATTAATTCATTGGTGGACTCATTATATATTCTTTAACCTAACACGAGTTTGATTTTGGGCTGGTTTATAGTTTGGCTTTTGTTTCCAATTGGACTTAGTTTAGATTGGGTTTGGTTTCAGTCTAGGGCTAGGTTTTAGTCGCTATTTCAGCCACTCATGGTTGGGTTTAGGGTTTAGTTGTAGAGATTGAACTTGGTATTTGTATCTACTTTTTGTTATTATTATTAGTATTTACTTTCATGTGTATTTATGAAGTATTATTCTAAATGTTAAAAAAATTAATTATAGTACGGAACCGAACAGAATCGAACCGAACCCGAACGGTTCCAAAATTATATCTGGAACCGACGGTTCTATTTACTAAATACCCGAAACTTTCTGGAACCGAAAAAACCGAATCGAACCGCGCTCACCCCTACTCACAGATGATAACATTATTAAGATGTGCATCTTTCCGCTTCTTGAGAGCTTCTTCCCTTTTCTTTTAGGCCATATCGTGCTCTTGCTGCATCCAAGAAGGTAGACCTTTCTTTTTCTGTATGTCAGCCCATTGGCCCCACCCAAGAAGTAAAACAGGCTTTTCAGGTTCTAGATTCTCCTCCTTTAGGATCGCCTCTCTATCTTTCTTTTATCAAAAATCTCACCGCCCATCTCCAATTTGAGCAACTAATTTCGGGCTCTGTAAGTGCCCAAAAAAGATAACTATATTATATAGAAAAAATTATGACCCAATAGGCCACTATTTCTAGTAATTTCATCTAAATTTGCCAATTAACGCAAGCCCACCTAAAATCCCTTTCCAAACCCTAAAAATTCCAATCAGTTAACTAGTTACTAAAAATCTTCAACATATTAATATCGTGCATAAAAAGAAAAGACCTCAGCGAAGTCAGGCTGGTGACTAAGGTTGTGCTTGGATTCAGGTCGGATCTCAATGTCGGCGGACTCATCCACGATTTCCTGCATCGTGTTCTGAATAAACTCATCGAATGAGTTAAGAAGCGACGCACCAAATCATCGCCCAACAGGGGTGTCCAAAAGTCTGGAACCAAGCAATTCTTCATAAGTTAAATATCCAAACGGGAACTCGAATCGAGAACCGATGGGTATGGGTTGGGTCTCGGGTCTAGACGAAGAACCGAATAAAAATCGAAACTAAATAATTTTTAAAATTTTTTTATTGAATTATTTAAATTATTTTCTTTTTTCTAAATAAATTAACAAATTAACAAATTAATTAAATAAATCATATCATTTCATAATTTTAAGTCTTGGGCCTAAATTTTTTAATATGAATCACTGATATTTTAATATTAATATCTACTTTTTGGTATTTGTATGCATTGAATTAATGTTATTCAACAGCTAGTTATTTAAATATTTTTGAATTAGGCTACGTTAATTTGTAAAAGTTACGAATGAAATGTCATTAGTTATATTTATGTAGTATTGTTGTAAATGTTAAAAAATTTAATTATAGTATGGAACCGAACCGAACTGAACGGAACCGAACCCGAACCCGAATGGTTCCATAATTATATTTGAACCCGACATGTCCATTTATTAAATACCCGAAAATTTTGGAACAGAGCATAACCGAACCGACCCACTGACAGCCCTACCGCCCACGCGTCCTCCTGTGTCTCTTAAACTCAATCGGAGCCGAGGAGAGGAGAAGAGAGGAGCCTGCGAGAAGGAAGATAGAATACTAAGTGATTGTGTGTGACAATTTATATATACACCCAGTGACACCTTTGGCAACGTTCCGTTCAAAAAAACGTTGCAAAAGTAGATCTTTCGCAATATTTGTCAAACGTTACAAAATGTTTTACTTTTTACAACGTTTGTCAAACGTTGCGAAATGTCTACTTTTCGTAACGTTCCAAAAACGTTACAAAAAGTAGATCTTTCGTAACATTTGACAAACGTTGCAAAAAGTGACACTCAACAAACGTTGCAAAAAGGGGTATATTGCAACATTTTTCTAGAAAACGTTGCCAAAACTCATTTAGACTAACCAATGACAATATTCACTTGCTAAAATGTTGCTAAAAGATCCTTTTAGCAATATTTATCACCAAATGTTGTATTTAATGTGTTGCGAAAGACCCTTTTTGTTGTAGTGAATGAACTTGCTCAGACAACTTATACTTATTCAATTTAATATTTGTAAATAAAAAAAATGCTACTAAGGCTGCTTGATTTTCTTTCTGCTCTAACCGAATTCAATATCCCCCTAATTTTTTTGCGGTGCATACATCACATTTGATATATTTTTTTTCATTTCATGATAAGTAATTTTTTAATGTGACTATGCTTGAAAGACTTCTTTGACGATCATGATCATTTCGGCAGGCACGCGCATTCAATACCATAGCTATCACATCGTTATATATGTTAATAATTCCTCAAGATTAATATATATTTTTATCTCAAGATTATTATTTTATAAATATTTTGCTGTATAGATTAGGAACACATGTTCCTGGTACAGGGTGGATCCTGCCTCAGCTGCTACGAGTTCCATTAGTATTGTGTGGCCATAAATGCCGTACAGCTTTCATTTGCTCATCACTTAACTGGCCAGTTGCATGTATATTCCATAGCCAACCATAGTTATTTCATTTGCTCATGATAAAAATTATACCTTTGTTGAATTTTACAAACTCATTTAATTGTCTAGAACACGAACAATCATGATATGTAATTTACAGTTATCTAATTGTCCAACTTTCAATAAAAATCAATACAAAAAACAAGAATGAAAGAATTAGGGGTAATTGTTTTTTTCGTGTTTTAGTTTTGAGTTTTAAATTTATTTTGAGTTTTGTGTTTTGAGTGTCCATTCTGAGATTGCTGCAAAAAAAGCACCTGCCATGGTGGTTAAGGCATTGAAATTCCATGTTGGTGACCTAATTCGAATCTCAGTCACCTACCAATTTATTTTGAAAAATTTTGTACCATGTATATAAAAAGAAAATTCATTTATATTGAATTGCAGTGAAACGAAATCGAACTGGTGACCTTTAAAAATCCGCGACTCTCCCAACTAAGCTATCCAACTATTGGCAAAATCCGACTGTTTTCCGCGTTTTGAAATTTTGGCTTGATTTTAACAGAAAACAGACAAAACGACTTTTATGACGTTTTTTGTTTTCTTTGTAAATTTTAAACTCATTTTTTAAAATTCGTTTATGAAAATAGGTATGTAAACGTGTTTTCGAAAATTAAAAACAGTAAAGAGAACAAACCCTTAGGGTTTCTCCTTTCTTATACTAGCAAGAATAATGAATTGTGTTATATTATTTCTGAAACCCTAATAGTTTATTAATATAAGTTCAAGTGAGTTTGGTCAGTCTCTTAAAGTTAAATCGGTCAAATATTAAATTAATTAAATTTGGTTTATGAATTAATTAATCCAATTAATTAACTCCGACTTATTAACTAACAATCCAATTAATTAATTATCCAACACTTGTTACTTAATTCATTGGTGAATTTTGTTCTTTCTTTTGTGTATGACCCATTAGGTTCCCGATCACGATACCTAATAATATGAATTATTATTTTGATATAA
This sequence comes from Fraxinus excelsior, assembly GCA_019097785.1. Taxonomy (NCBI): domain Eukaryota; kingdom Viridiplantae; phylum Streptophyta; class Magnoliopsida; order Lamiales; family Oleaceae; genus Fraxinus; species Fraxinus excelsior. The sequence continues at coordinate 13,958,380 of CM032630.1, forward strand.
TCAAAATCGATAAATTAAAATACCCTTTTAAATTTATCACAATTCACATCTGTCGTCGCGAATTGATATCTAGCAAAGTCTCGAGCAATATATGCATAAGAAAATGTCACGTAGTATAACAGAACCGAACATGTTCGTTTACCATGAAACTATATCTTTCGCAATATGATATGATCAATTATGAGGTATGTATATGTGTCAATTTCAATTATCGTTCATGTTTCATTCTACTATTAAGTCAATGTAAGTCGAAAATTCTTTTTTCTACTTACGTGTACACCTTACCCAAGGATTTCGTTATTAATATAACCGAATGAAATGTAGATCATAACCTCTTACTTTTTAAGATTGACGAATCGCCTACTGATTATTTACAACATTTATATGATTCTGACATGTCTAAACGATGTCGTATTAGCGATTTGACTGAGCAACACCTAAAATCATCAAAGTATGGCTGTCCTCATATAAAGCACTATAATAATCTCAAATTGAAGGACTAATTCCACTATCGAATATTAGAGATTAACCACTTACACTCAGATATTTGTCATGTGGAATTTCATCAACAGATCTCCAATGTTTGGCCTTATAATAAAACATTCATGCATTCTTTAAATGTCACCACACTTCAACTTGTGAGATGAGTTGCTTACTTTACAAATAAAAAATGTCATACGTGATGATCTGTTTGTAATAACGATATTCGTATCTCGTTACTTACAATCATGGATTATTTAAGATTCAATCATATATAATTTGTACCTTACAATTACAACTCCTTTTGATTAACAAATTCCTAAATTTGAATCTACATATTCTATTATTTAATTTATTAGAATATTAATTCAATTAAATAATGAATCTGTCATAAATAAAATGTATCAATTATTATATGTTAAAAGTGTATTGTGTCCAAAGTTGACTAAACCTATTACATAACACCTACAGTCTACACATTTGATTGTTTATAATTGAGGTTTTGATCCTTTTCTCCTCACATCATTCGAAAGAAACTGTGCAAGAAACGAGAAAGGAGTCGGTCCATTAAGCGATATATATTAGAGCAGGACATGTGGGAGTTGCAGAGCATGAAGGTGCTGCAGTGCCCCCTCTTCCCTACATTATGTGCAACCAATTAATTTTTTTAATGGTAATTCATTAGTTAACTAGTACAATACAATAAATTCTTTTAGACTTCTCCAGCTTAATCACTAACAAAAATTCGAATATATTTAATTAATAAAGTAAAAATATTAAGTCCTTATTTAGTTCTTATTATTTTCAAAATATATTTTTTTCTCTTTTATTTTGAACAACATATTTTTTAATAAATAATATTACACGTAAATTCAAAAAAATTTCTTAGCTCAAACAAATAAATAATTTAGGTTCAAAATAATTATGAAATTGATAGTCAAAAATTCATAAGTAGCCTATGGTTGATGATGAAGGAAAAAAAAAATTATTAAATATGGAAAATTTATTACTTTCACGTGGACGTTGAGTCGTACGCTGTTCACATTCCTTAGTTGAACATTATACAAAGCAAGTAGAACCATTATTAATTGATAGGTATTTGTTTTATTATATATCAAGCCTAATGTATTAAATAGTTAAAACATCAGATAAATTTACTGGTTAACATGAGTACATGACATAGAACTAAGACAAAGCAATTAGAGATCAATCACAAAATTATTCTTTATATACTAAATGTGCATGGACTGAACTGGTAATTAGGGGTGGGCGTGGGTTGGGTTGGGTCGGTTTTTGCCCCAACCCAAACCCAACCCAACATTGTCGGTTTGTTAGAAATTCAACCCAATCCAACCCATGTAAATGTTGAAACCCAACCCAACCCAACCCAATTATGTGTCGGTCGGGTTGGGTTGGGTTGGTCGGTTTGAGAAAAATTTATTACACAAAAATTAAAATCATCCAATTTTTTGATGTAAAATAACATTAATATAACCGTTAGCCATCCAATGTTAATAAACTTGAAAAATAAAATAGTACAATCCAATGATATGTTCATTCGTAACTTTTACAAAAAAAATACTATCTCATTTTCAAAAAAATTTATTCACAAAGACGAGTTTGACTATTTATTCACGAGACGGGTTTGCTCAATATTGCACCCACAATTTGACGGCAATTATCTTTGAAAATATATTCACAAAGATGTGTTCTTTTGTGTTAATATTTTTTAAATCCGCTAACATTTTTTTCTATTCGAGTTCTTTTGTACATATAATTATATAGCCGTGTCGCTTTTGGTATCTTAAGGATTGATTTTTCTTTTATGTAGAGTTTTTTTTTTTTTTTTTTTGTCGGGTTGGGTTGGATTGGGTCGGGTTTGGGTTGCTAACCCGCAACCCGACCCAACCCAACCCGATTACCCAACCCACAACCCGCCCAAAAATTCCAAAAAACCGACCCAACCCGGTCGGTTTGGGTCGGGTTGGTCGGTTTTCTCGGGTTGGTTTGGGTTTTGCCCACCCCTACTGGTAATACATGACACTTGAAACGAGTTCTTACATTATGAGGTTATTATGCATTATATTGTATTTGTAATTTTGGGACATGTGATTCTCGATATTTTATGAATTCTCAGTAAATCTCGCTTACAATTTTTCTTTTTCTTCATGGTTTTCCTTCAATCAATCAAATGTTTTGGAATTTGGATAATAAATATATTATACTGTAAATTTTTCTATTCCAGACAAGAGTCGGTAAATGATCAATATGAAATAAAGGAGCCCAAGAATGATGATTTTGTATCGGACGATATAGACGACGAATTAAATGAAGAAGAAGATATTGAATTGGAATCTAATAAATAATCAGATTAGATAAGATTTAAACTACAAGTTATACATTATATAATTATGATTTTAAAACTTATCTTTACGTAGAAATTATTAAGTAAATACAGTATTTTATAATTTTAGATAAAATTAAAATTAAAAACAAAAAAACTCACCTAGGTTCATAAAGTTTGAAACTTAGCCTCCACGCCTAGCCACGCTTTACGCTTTTTAAAACAATGCTTATAATATTTAATTTTATAAGACCTCAAAATTTTTAGAGTTGGCCTGATGCCACCAATCCCAAGTAGAAACGACCACTAAACTAATAATTTCATAATGTTTATTTCCCATTAAAATCACGTCTACAAGATCATTTGTAGATACTAACACCAACTCTAATTTTCTTGCTTGCAAATAATAATAATTAGGAGTGGGTACTATTTGGTTCAACCGAACCGAGTACTAATAAAAATTTTAGAAATAGAACCATTAGTTCCAAATTCAACTATAAAACCGAATCAAATGGTTCCGATTCGATCCGTTCTGATTCTTTATATTGAAAGAAAATTATTTAAAAATTATTTATTAAATTGGAAAAAAAAAAAAAAAAAAAAAGACAACAATAGAGTATGAAATCACTTATCATTCTTGTAATCTAACAATACAAAAATTCAATCGAACAAAGTAATAAATAAAATTTCACTTCACAACTCAAGATCAGCTTATAAAGATGAAAAATGTTAAACTATTAAATACAGCTTAAACGATAAAAATCTCGATCGAAAATTAAATTTTAAGGAATTTCATATAACAATAGCCTGATTATCTTTAATAATTCTGATGGATCGTGATTTTTTTATGGCCAACCACTTCAAAAACAATGAGAAATTTGAATTCCTATAAAATATTCGACTAAAAAAATATTTTTCCTATTGTGTTGCATTAAAACTATGAATTTGTGAATTTTATTATAAAATTATTTATTAGATTACCCATTAAAGCAAAAAAAAACGTATTAAAAATGGAATTTTAACGTAAGATAATTCTGGGGTCTAGTGTTCGAAGTTTTAGTGTATTTTAATACACGCAAAAAGAGAATTTTGGGAGAATCGAATTTCCCGTTGGTTCTTAAAGCAGTACCAAGAATTAGATTGGAACCGATCAATTATCAATGTATGATACCAAAAATCGACCCAATTAGTATGGAAACCGAAGCCGAACCGACTAATTTTATTTGGTTTCAGTTCGAGTCCATCGATTCTGACAAAAAAAAAAAAAAAATGCTCAGCCCAAATAATTCCGGCCCCAAGTCCCACCAACCCACATGGCCACATTGTCATCAGTAACATAAACTACATCATACTTAAATATATTTATTGTCTTTTCTTTCACGATAAAACAAATTGACTTTGCCTATTATCATTATCTTTTGACTACAGAAAATGTGCCAACAGATATCGGGTTCACTCGTATTTTATCAAGCTAATTCCAACACTTGTTGATAGATTACTAGTCGAAAATGTTAAGTTAAAATACGAGAGAAATTTTTGACACGATATAAATATGTTAAAGATCCGGTAAATAAAAGAACAAAAAGATTCGATAATGAACGATAAAACATGAAACTAAATAAACTCCGATATTACAGAGTATTCTTCTTCGAAATTACATATCAAAGAGTGTGTTTTTGTGTTCTTCATCTTTCCTTTTTTCCAACTCCTTCTAGGAGGGTTTATTTATAGTATTACATATACATATACAATAATGACCATTGGATGGGGGACACGCGGTCTCATCTTCTAGGCTGAAACATCATTTAATAGGCATCATTTCAGACTGTTTTAGTTTTAAGGCGCCTTCAACGCTTTTGAATAGGGCAACCAATCTATGCTCTGTGCTGAGATCTAATAGGCATCATTTCAGACTGTTTTAGTTTTAGGGCACCTTAAATGCTTTTGAATAGGGCAACCAATCTATGCTCTGTGTTGAGATGACTTAACCTTTTCATTAATTGCAGTTATCTAATCAATCATTCCAAGATCTTAGGTACTTTAAGATCCTCAATCGTAGGTCATCATTTGTCATGGTTGAACTCCCATTTCCACATTATGAGCTTCAGAGCTTTGGTTTGAACAAGTAATGTTTCAGCATTGGAAATCTATCAATTAGTTTGGTGCTTTCACTTTCCCTTGAGCTTTGTCATTAAGGTGCTTATGTAATGGGTACTCCGGTACTGTTGGGCCTCGGAAGTTCATTGGGATTCGGCAAATGGTGCCTCAGAATGGTAGATGGGCTTACGCAAAACGGGCTTCGGCCATTTCTCTTGGCTAGTGTGGGCATAACATTACGCAAAAAAAAAAAAAAAGCTCAAATATTGAAAAGAAAAGAAAAGAAAAAAAAGGCCATCAACAGGTTTTATGTATTTCTCTGCGGCGGCGCAACGACGGCCTGTGAGCGTATGTGAGAGAAACTGGAGAGCAAAAGTGGATTCAATATTTGCCACAATATAAATATAAATATATTTACAATAAATCTAAAATATTTATTTTTCTCGTACTACAACCTACGGAGTACAATACAACTACCACGTAACGCCACCAACTGCGGCGGCGTTTCTCCGCCATTGACTTCCCACAATCTAACAACGCTGCCATCAAGAACCGTTAAGTCCTGGTACTGGTACCACCCCATATCTCCCATTTTCATCACCATCATCCTCTCCCAATCATCGCAACACCGCCCCAACTTCTCATTAGCCGTCTCTCCGTCACCGTTTCGGCCACCGTTATGACCACCCTCTCCCGTTCTACTCTCATCCTTATCATAATACAAAGTAAATTTCCCTTTCGTACTACCTTGTCTCTCTAAAACTCGGAACTTGGTATTTGAACCCAATAAATCAGTATTAAATTGACTTGAAGTCGAAGCCACCTCAGCATCCGCCGCCGCCAAAACCTCATCCACCGGCGATAATAAAGTCGACGCACAATCTGGGCTTCTGCCACGTGGAACCAATTTTGAAGATGATAAAGCTCTGATCCTCCAGAAGCTAACGGCGGCAGTTAAAACAGCAACCAACGGCCATATAGTGTTCACCGCCGTCAAAATTCCATATCTCATATAATTAAAAGCTAGGGCTTCAAGCGGAGAATCCAAAGCATTCATCTTTAAAACCCCACTCCTCTTTCTAAATCGTAATTTTCTCTCTCGAAATTGATTACAAACTGGGGTTTTATAGAATGACAGATGAAACATGGGCCATATGATAAGATTTGAAGAAAGTATCTGACTATAGATGCTGAGAATCCAAAGGGGAGATGCCAATTGGTAATGTTTGATCCAACTTTTATACTGAATTTTCAATACAACTAGACATGAATTGACATGCACAAGCCACCACAGGTCTTTTTTACTGTGTAATAACTTGATGTTGTGGGGAAGAAGATATTACTCACGGGGTTATTTTATTGGTTCGTGACGAATCATGCGGTGTTTATTCTTTCTTATACTTGGCCTCTATTTGATGGAGAAAGTCAAAAAGATATGGCCTCGACGCCCCTTAGTGGCTGAGGTCTGTGGGGACATGCGGTCCTGACCATGTAACAAACCCCCGTTTGGTAGTCATTATTTTGAAAAAAATGATGTTTTGAGTAGCAATTTTTTAAAAATGTTAGAAAGAAATAAGTAAAAATTATGAATTTAAGTGTGAAATATTTTATTGTGTGAATATATTGTCGAAAATGAGTACGAAAATTAAAAAGTTTTGAAATAAAATTATCAAACACGACTTATGATTTTGACTAGCTCTACTGTGTGTGACCATGTTAATACATTTGTTGTCAACTTCATTAAATGCTTGGCACAAAACATGTGGCTATATGAAAAGCATTAATGGACACGGAACTGGGATGGCCTTATGAGATAAGACAAGCCTTTTATGGCTGCTAGTCATGGTAGATCTCCCGCCCCTAATGTCATTCGAGGAATGACGTGTGTACAAAAACACACCTACAGAAATGCAACAGAAAAAACACATAGGTGGGATCATTTTTTTTTTAATATTTTATTTACATGGAACCACCTCTATGTGAATTTCTGTAAAATAATATTATATTGTATATTTAATAATTTTACTTACATTTTTCTAACATAAGCTATATTGAATAATGACTTAAATATAAGTAATTCTATTTATTGATAACTACGTACTTTAAGGGCTCATAACATTTTTTTTTTGAAAAGTCAAAAGAAGTTTTTGGATCGATTTGACTAATTTTATGAAATTACTTTTTTCTAGTTATAAGATTTTCAAAGGAAACTAGTTCAATGTGACTTTCTCGAAAAACAATTCTTTTAAAAATTAATTTCCAAACAAAAATTAAAATAGTTTTCTTATGTAATTTTTATACGGAAAGTAAAAGTCACGTCAACATGCTTTAAATAAGGTATATAAAAAAACTAAAAAAATCAATTATACCCTTAACAAAAAATGATCTATAATATGTTACAAATGATAAAAAGGCAATTAAGCTTATTATTATAGTAGAATTAAATAAGAAGTAAAATTAAACGAGTCACTTGATTTCACATTTCATTGAGTCTATCAAATAACTGGTAACACCAGTTTAGGTGGTGCTAAATAACATTATTTATTTGCTATGCAGTATTATTTATATATTTTAAGAAGAATAACGCTGAATGTACATTATTTGATTGATATTGTCTTTTACACCGCCTTTGTTTTGTGAAAATTGTGGCGGGAAATGTGTTTTTGTTTTTAGACTGTCCAATGATGTTTTGCCATGTGACACAATGTAAAGGATAATGTAAAAAATGATACACTAAAGTTTCATAGATGCAACTTGATAGCATTATGGAAGAGATTTTTTAGATGATTTTTTTTTTTAAATTGTCACATACAATTATGCCTAATATTATTTAACATTAACATAATGTTAATGATTTAAAAAATTAAAAATAGTTCGATGGCGACTTAACGTTGATTAAGTTCCAAATGGAAAATTGTTTCCGGGAGTCTTCAACCTACTGAAATTGGCAATTCTGGCTATTTAATTATGTTGCACCCTGGTCTATGGTTGAGGAGTTCCATCCATTTTGACGTTAAAAGTCGTGTGATTCATATGGTTTACTGTTTGAAGAGAAAATGGAAGTTGATAATCTAATTGCTTTTTCAAGAGACTTTTATTTTAAAAGAACATATTTTACAATTTAAAGAGCATTTATAAATTTAGAGAGTAAAAAAAATTTTTTTTTGGTCCAACAGTCTCTTTATATTTATAACTTAATTTTACTACTTCGAAAAATATTTATTTTTTTTTGCTATATTTTATTTTTACTTTATTCCCTCCAAATTGTTATATTATTTTCCTTAATTGAAAATTGAAATATTTTGAATGCATTTATAGAGAGTGCATTTAACTCTCCAAATTTAGAGAGACGACCTCACTCTATAAATTTTAATGTTAATTTAAAGAGTTTTTTTTTTTGGAGTATAATTTTAGCGATTTAACTCTTTAAAATAGAGCGTGTTTTATGTTTAAAGAGTACATTTATAATATCCATAAGTTGGGGATCCCACTAAGTGAAAAGTGAGAAGTTTGTACTAATCAAAAACCATAGTTCATGGTTGAAAACTTTAATTGCTTTTTTTTTTTTTTACAAAGTTCATTAATATATCCAAACTCGTTAATTAACATTCGTATATGTTTACTAGGAATGAATACAATTCGATTTGGATGATTAGTGATAAATTTTCAAACCAAACCACTTAAACCAATTTGAACTTTTTTCAAATCAAACCAAACTACTTCAATTTCTAAATCAAACCAATCCAAACCACGATTTAACAAATGAAAAAAGATGTATATCAAACAAGTTAAATCATAGAAATTAGTTTAAAATTTCACATTAAAACATAAATAGTACCATTAAGAATATTACAAATAAAAATTCTATAATTTTAATCAATATTATAATGCAACAACATGATAGCAACATTTTAACATCTTAGTGTACTAATTGGTACAATATCTACAATTGTAACACGTGATTCATTCTCTCCATAAAGATAAGAACATAATATATTAATTCATTTATTATATTAAATAATATAAACTCGCTAATAAAAGAAAATAAATAGAAAGATTAAATTAGGTAAGACATTCTATAACTTTTTGTGAATCATCCAATATTTTTACATCATCTAAATATCGACGAATCACTATAGATCCATGCCATTGAGCAACCAATTTTTAGGACAAATTACCACATCAACTATATTTGCACTCAACGAACTTCTAAATAAATAAAAAATCCGACCACTAGTAGGAAATGCAGAAGTAGAAACAATTGTTGATATTTGAATAGCTAACACATCTTAGCAATTTGGATGTTAATCTTGTATTTATTTACATTCAATTTTCATCAAAGTAATAAGTCGAAATGCTCATTGGTCGAATTTTCAAAATGACCATTTAAGTAATTTATCAAATCATTCTAGCAATTAACAGTGAAATCTAAAAATGTAAATAATTATTTGAGTGATATGACCAGAAAATTGAGATACAGATAAACAAAAAATATTGTTTAGTAAAAATTTAAGGGAACTCAACACATATTAGATCAGAACAAAGCAACATAACTACTAATAAAATATAACAAACAATTATCCATTTTTTGGGATAAGCTGCTCTAAAAACTTAGTCGAAATTCGTGAAAATTATTAGTAGAAAGAAAATAAATGTGTAAATTTGAATTAAAATCTTGATTTAATTGTTTACTTAATTGTAGTGGACGGTCGATAAATATAGTTCAACAATAGTTTTGTAACACTTCACCCAATTTGAGGATTTTGCATTCATAGTTGTGATGATTGATGTGTTTTTGGATATGATTTATGAGATGGATAATTGTCTATTTAAGTATTGATTTTACTTTGGTTATGTCTAACGTGGATGTATCTTTTTTTTTAATTGGGTTGTGCTTAGTTTTAACTGAATTGGATAAAATCTTAAATTAATTATTTTCTTAAACAATTTAACGGTTTGCAAAGATTGAAACTTAAACCAAATTATTTTGAAGCGATTTGGTTTGGTTCAAAACCAAAACGTTGACGAATCCACTTGGATTCAAACCAACGATTTAAAAAAAATGATTTCGATTCGATTTTGCGATTTGTCGATTTCGTTGATGAGCCCTAATGTGTATAACAAGTCCCAACTTGTTAAGAAATGGTTCCACGAAGAAAATATTTATAAAATATAAATTAAATTAACTAAGTCATCATTATCTTGAAAGCAACAAGTTAAATATCGCTTAAATTTAATTGAGATTAACTAAAAGATTAGTATATATTTTGTATTGAGGAAAAAAAAAAATCGAAAATGCAGTGGATGTTCTCTACAGTATTGTACAAATTTTGTAGATTTACCACCCATTTGTCCTCTTTCTAACTATTTTATAGCGTAAGAATAATATTCCATTAACATTCCATATATTAAACAATAGAAGAATTAAAAAAAGAAGAAGAACAATTACAGATATTTCACGCCCATCATTGATCTGGATTATATGAACATTTCATCTGTCCTAAGATTGTTTTTTGGTCTCAATAAAGCAACTCAACCCACGTTACCTCTAATAGATTGGAACTGGTTTTCTTGTTCAATATATTTTAAAGGGAATAAAGTTATGCATTGTTACACCAAGAGTTTTGGTGGAGGCCACATACGTGTCAACGAATGAAATGAGGGTCACATAAGTTGATGATGTTGTATCACGTGACAATTTCGAGCATATCACACACCCTCACCTGAACATAAGGAGTCAATATGACCCAAAGAGTCGTCTCCAATGATATTACTGTTAAGAAATATAGTATTATTTTATTTTATTATTTAATAAGGGTAGAATAGTCTTTTTAGTTTCCTTTATTTTAGCCTATATATATTTATGTTAAATCATCTTTTTGTATTCAATTTCCATTATGCATAATTAATGAAACCCCAACCTCTCTTTTTTCTTTCTTTTCTTTGAATTGTTTAACATGGTATCAGAGCAAAATTTCATGGGACAATGTTTAATTTCAAACACAGCTTTTTTTTAGGTGATTTCGAGACAATTTCGAGAGGGTTTTCTTTCAATTTCTACAATCTTGTATTTCGTTTTCCTTTCTTTTGCGATCTATTTTTTTTTTTTTAAATTATGGTTACTGAAAGAGACGATTCGTTTCAGTCTGTGAATGTGAGGTTGGATGGAAAGAATTATTCATATTGAAATTATGTGAATGAGAAATTTTCTTAAGGATAAAAAGATGTGGGGATACGTTAGTGAAACTTTTGTGAAACCTAAGAATACCGATGATGATTATGCTGCTTTGATAGATGCCTGGGAAGCAAATAATTCGAAAATCATTACTTGGATTAACAATTCTGTTGAGCATTCCATAGGCAGAGAGTTGGCGAAGTATGAGACAACAAATGAGGTTTGTGATCATCTGCAAAAGTTATTCACTCAGTTAAATTTTGCAAAACAGTATCAATTGGAGAATGACATACGAGCTCTTCAGCAGAAGAATATGAGTATTCAGAGTTTTATTCTGCTACGACAGATCTTTGGGATCAATTGACTCTTACAGAATCGAATGAATTAAAGGCATGTGATGCATATATTGCTCGTAGAGAACAACGGTTGGTACAGTTTTTAATTGCACTTCGCAATGATTTTGAGGGACTTAGAGGTTCAATTTTGCATTGTTCTCCACTTCCTTCTGTTGACTCAGTTGTTAGTGAGTTATTGGCTGAAGAAATACGTCTCAAGTCTTATTCAGAAAAGGGAATCCTTTCTACATCTAATCTTTATATGTTAGCAGTGTCTTCTAAGTCACTCTCTAGTAATAAGAATAAGTTTTACGGAAGGATTGCCCTCTACGAGTGTAGTTTCTATAAGCAGAAAGGTCATTGGAAGGTTCAGTGTCCTAAGTTGAGACAACAGAATCAATCGCAACAACAATTTCAAGTTTGGAAGCCTGACTATGTCTGCTTTTTTTTTTCCTTCCGTAGGTCAGTTGCCTCATGGTTCTTCAGGTATGTCACATTCTGTATGAGTCTTGGATTCTGGTGCTTCACATCATATGTCTCTAGATTCTTCATCTTTTGCTTTTGTGTCTCCTTCGTCTTCTATCCCTGTTATGACTGCTAATAGCACTCTTATGCCTTTAGCAGGTGTTGGTTCTGTTGTCATACCTCACTTGTCCCTCCCTACTGTTTATCATATACCAAAACGCACATTAAATCTTGCTTCTGTTGGTCAGTTATGTGATTATGGTAATTTAGTCATATTTTCTTCTTCTTCTTATTATGTGCAGGACCTGCAATCTTAGAAGCTGATTGGGATAGACCGTAGGAAGGGTGTACTATATATTTTAGATGAGTTAAAAGTGTCAGTTGTTGCTGCTATTACTAGTGTTGATTTGTCTTCTTTTCGTTTGAGTCCTTCTTCTTCTAGTTTTTATTTATGACATTTTCACCTAGGTCATGTTTCGTCTTCTCGTTTGAGATTTTTAGCTTCTACATGGGCTTTAGGAAATTTGTAACCTTATGATATTTCTGATTGTAGTGGATGTAAATTGACAAAATTCTCAGCTTTACCTTTTAATCGAAGTATTTCTATTTCTTCTTCTCCATTTGATTTAATTTATTTTGATGTATGTAGGCATTCTCCTATTGCTACAAAAGGAGGGTCTCGATATTATGTTTATTTTATTAATGATCATACTCGTTATTATTGAGTTTATTTAATGAAATATTGTTCTGAATTCTTTGAGATATACTCAGCATTTCGTGCTCTTGTTAAAACTCAACATTCTTCTGTTATCAAATGTTTTAGGTGTGATTTGGGTGGGGAATACACTTCTAATAAATTTTGTGAGCTGCTTTCCTTAGATGGAACTATTCATCAAATTTCGTGTACAGATACTCCTGAGCAAGATGGTGTTGCTGAAAGAAAATACAGGCACATTGTTGAAACTGCTCGTTCTCTCTTGTTGTCTGCTTCTATTCCTAGTGTGTTTTGGGGTGAAGATGTTCTTACTGCTGTAAGTTTGATTAATACAATTCCATCTTCTTTATTTCAAGTTTTTCTCATTTCGAAAAGATATATGGGTATGCACCTGATTATTCTTTCTTTAGAGTTTTTGGTTGTACTTGTTTCATTCTTCGTCCTCATGTAGAACGTAGCAAATTGCCATCTCGATCTGCTATTTGTGCATTTCTTGGTTATGGTGAAGGTAAAAAGGGATATCGTTGTTTTGATCCAACAACTCAAAAACTTTATGTGTCTCGTGATGTTGTTTTTCTCGAGCATATACATTTCTTTTCTATTCCATCCACCACTCATAATTTGACTAGATATGATCTTATTCATATAGATCCATTTTCTGACGATTCTGATAGTTTGTCATCTCAGGTTCCTAATACCTCAAATACCCCTTTTCATGTTCTTACCATGTTATCTTTATAACCAACTCGTACTGATCATTCTACAGGTACTGACACTTTACTCTACGGTACACCTGAAGGTCTCTCTTCTCCTACAGTCCCTCAAGCTCCGTCTGAGATTGAGGATCCACCTCTACGTCAATCCACACGTATTCGTAAGTCTACAAAGTTACCAAATTTTACTTATTCTTGTTATTCTTCATCTTTTACTTCATTTTTAGCTTCTATTCATTGTCTCTCTGAGCCCTCTTCCTATAAAGAGACAATTCTTGATCCTCTTTGGCAGCAAGCTATGGATGAAGAACTTTCTGCTTTGCATAAGACTGGTACTTGAGATTTGGTTTCTCTGCCTCCTGGTAAGAGTGTTGTGGGTTGTCGTTGGGTGTATAAGATTAAGACTAATTTTGATGGATCAATTGAGCGATATAAAGCCATGTTGGTTACAAAAGGGTACTCTCAACAGTATGGTATAGATTATGAGGAAACATTTGCTCCTGTTGCAAAAATGACTACTATTCGTACTCTTATTGCAGTTGCTTCCGTTCGTCAGTGGCGTATCTCTCAACTTGATGTTAAAAATGCATTCTTGAATGGAGATCTTCAAGAAGAAGTTTATATAACACCCCTCCTGGTGTTTCACATGATTTTGGGTATGTTTGCAAGCTAAAGAAAACGTTCTATGGTCTCAAACAAGCATTTCGTACTTGGTTTGAGAAATTTTCTGTTGTGATCTCTTCCTTTGGATTTACTTCTAGTAGTCATGATTTTGCTCTTTTTATTAAGTGCACTGATACATGTCGTATCATTCTATCTTTATATGTTGATGACATGATTATTACTGGTGATGATATTGATGGTATTTCAGTTTTAAAGACAGAGTTAGTTAGACAGTTTGAAATGAAGGATTTGTGTTCTCTACGATATTTCTTGGGTATTGAGGTAGTCTGCTCACCCAGAGATTATCTTCTTTCTCAATCGAAATATCTTGCAGATATTCTTGAGCGAGCTAGACTTACTGATAATAAGACTGTTGATACTCCCATTGAGGTTAACGCAAAATATTCTTTTTTTGATGGTTTACCTTTGTCGGATCCTACTTTATATTGTACTATTATTGGGAGTTTGGTATATCTCAATATTACTCGTCCAGATATTACATATGATGTTCATGTTGTTAATCAATTTGTTGCTTCTCCTACTACAGTTCATTGTGCAGCTGTTCTTCGTATTTTGCAGTATCTTCGGGGTACAGTTTTTCAGAGTCTTTTACTTCTATCCACCTCTTCCTTGGAGTTGCATGCATATTCTGATGCTGGTCATGATAGTGATCCTACAGATAACAAGTCTGTTACTGATTTCTGAATTTTTTGGGGTGATTCTCTTATTTCTTGGAAGAGCAAGAAATAATCTATTGTTTCTCAATCTTCAACTGAAGCAGAATATCGTGCTATGACATCTACTACCAAAGAGATTGTTTGGCTACGTTGGTTACTTGCAGATATGACAGTTTTTATTTCTCATCATACTCCTATGTATTGCGACAACCATAGTTCTATTCAGATTGCTCACAAGTCGATTTTTCATTAACGAACTAAACACATTGAGATCGATTGTCACCTTACTCGTCATCTCAAGCATGACACAATTACTGCCATTTGTTCCTTCTTCTTTGCAGTTTGTAGATTTCTTTACCAAGTCGCATTCTATTTCCCGTTTTCGTTTTCTAGTTGGCAAACTTTCGATCCTTGTAGCTGCCGCATTGTGAGTTTGAGGGGAGATGTTAAGAAATATAGTATTATTTTATTTTATTGTTTATTAAGGGTAGAATAGTCTTTTTAGTTTCCTTTATTTTAGCATATATATATTTAGGTTAAATCATCTTTTTGTATTCAATTTTTATTATGCAAAATTAATGAAATCCTATCCTCTCTTTTTTTCTTTATTTTCTTTGAATTGTTTAAAAATTACATCATCAACACGATCTTCACGTGAAAGGAAGATGAAGGCATGAAGCCATGCCTATGCCAAACCCCAGATCCCATGATGAATCCATAATAAAGCTTGCCTACCAACGGGCTACAAATGGTGAGGCGCCGTGCATTCGGCAATCAATCTAAATGGGACTCGAAAAGATGGACATCTAATGAATATTTTAAATAGATATGTTGTACAAGGAAATTGCCTTATCAGCTCCTTGATATTCGAAGAGAGATCTTGAGGATAGAAGAAGATCAAAAGGAATTTTCTTTACAAGAAAACTTGTTTCAAGAGGGAAATTAACAATTTGGTAACACATTTTTAATGAATAAACTATATTTTAATTATATTAAATGTCATTAACCTTCAATCATTATTACACTTATATTGTTAACTTTTTTCTTCATCTCATTTTTATTTTTAACATTTCATTGATCAAAATATCTTCTCCTTAATCATGGGTTTTGTCCAAAAATATTGCTAATGTTCAAGGTCAAACATTTAATCGCATTTTTGCACTAATATTTGTTACTTATTTAAAAATACAATGTGCAAATGAGTCATTTTACCATTTTAAAGAGAATTTTGGAGGGAAACCGTAATCAAGAACAATTTATGTTAATTTGAAAGTAAAAATGTGATGAAAAAAGTTTGAGATATAAATGTGATAACGTGTAAAGTTAAGAACATTTCATGCAATTAAAATCAGTGTAGTTATTAAAAATTGTAGTGTAAATATATTCAATAAAGTTAGTTGTACAAATATGGTTGACAACCTTGATTGACAAGCATGTGTTGTCAAAAATTGTGCCATGGATATAAAATACAATTTTTAACAATTTTGAAAGAGGATGGATGTGATGGTATCAAGTATGTAATTGTCAATCAATGTTATCAACAAAAGTTGTACATGTAGCATGATTAAAATATATTTAGCCATTGATAAATGGATAATGCTATGTAATCTTATTGATGTTTCAATGTTCGTAACACTAAATGATAGATTAAATGAAATGTGAAATTAAATTAGACATTTAATTTTATTTATTATTTAATGTCACATCAACATTACCTACATCGAGGCTGCATCCCTAATGAAGCTGGATAACCTTACTCTTGATAAATGGAGCATTATCGTAACAACCAAATCTCTCCAGCCAATGGACTCATAACACGTGAAATTAGGATTATAGCATCATGACCTAATTCCTCTAGGATTCTTCACCTATAAATAGATATACACGAGTACAGTTAAAGTTACGTAATTCTTTACACCATAGCCAAGTCTATGCGTGACTCTCCTGCACTACTGTCCATATTACTATTTTGAATAATGTGGAAATTACGTAAAAATAGGTGTTTAAGTATCAATTTTAATAAATCAGGTTTAGAAGTTATTTATTCAATTTTTAGGTTTTATAATTTTAATTAAATAATAACTATCCCAAATTAATAACGTGGGTTTAAAATCAAATATATCCCAACTTCCATTTTCATTAAACCCCTATTTTCTCTCAAGATCAATCCCATTTCCACCTTATTCGCGCCCACATTTCATCTCATTTTCCGCGTTAAAAATCCAAACTCCACCCAAACTCCGGCGCATTGCCTTCAGTTCGAAGCGGGATTATTTCTCTCCAATTGGCAGCGATTACGAATGGCGAAAAAAAATGATGAAAAGAAGGGGAAGAAGGCGGTGCAAACGCCGGCTCGAACAACAAAAAGGAAGACTTCGGACAGTCCCAATAAACCTCCAGAAGCGAAGAAAAAAATGCCCGGGCCAAGCAGCAGTCAGTCCGGGAAGAAGGTAACGGACCTGTTTGTTCGTTTCTGAAAATTGTTATTTTATGACAGGAACAGTGACATTGGAAATGCATCAAATCTGTGTTTAGAGTAACATATTTCTTTGTTTATGCCATTTGTGAACTGTAATTTGTCTGAGAAGTAGCATTGAATCTCGGGGGTTTTTATGTTGGGGGGTTTTATGCTGGGACAGTTTTTTGGAATTTCCAATCAAACAGTGTGTAATGTGTCTGTGACCTATTTCCCAAACGAGATTGAGATGTCTATGTGTCTGTGACCGCATTATTTGATAAAGTAATGGATGTGTGACCTATTCCCCTCTCGTCATTGAGATCTTAATGGGTCTGTGACCTATATTCCAACATGTCAAAAACTGATTAATGTATCTGTGACCTATATTTGACTGAAAATTGAGATGGTAATATGTCTGTGACCTGACTCCGCAAAGCGATATATGCTTATACGCGTGTGTGACTGAGTGTATTACTGATTTGGTGGCTGTGACTCTGTCATGTATCATCTGTGACATGACCTGAACTGATGCAGGTGTGGAAATATATGCTACAGCAACATAAATGGTTTCCAGGGAAAATAACCACGTCCATGGCAAAGGGTGTTATTGACAACCTGAAGAAATATTTAAGCGAAGCCCAACGAAGAATACTTATGGGTACATGCTTTGCGCATTTCTTGGAGTGCCATGATATTGTGGTTCAGCCTCAATTGATCCACTACTTCCTTCTCAGACAGGTGCATTCACCGAATGAAGATGAACTATGGTTTTGCATATCAGGAAGATTTGTTAGGTTCTCTATGGTTGAACTATGTTTAGTAACGGGGCTGCGATGTACGGGGAACACCGATATAAGTACACTTGAAAACAGTCATTCAATGTTGAAGGAAAAATATTTTAGCCAATTGAACATCGTCACACACGAAGATGTGAGGGATGCATTCATATCAACCTGTCAGCTTCCCGAACAAGATGTGGTTGAATTGCTTATAGACGAAGATGTGGCAAAGCTGGGAGCGCTGTATTTTATTACATCCTATCTGTTCCCAAGAGACTACAAGAAGGTAGTTGATCATTACTTGTTTGTGGTTGTGGAAGACTTTTCTGTGATGGACTCATTTCCATGGGGAAAGATTCTATTTGAAACTACTCTGAATGACATGAGGGAGGGGCTGAGTAAAAGGACGAGCCATTACAGGCTGAGGGGCCTGTTACTACCATTTCAAGTATGGATATATGAGACTATTCCCTGTCTGGCTGGAAACATTGTAACAAGGATGCCCGTATCCCATCCTCGTATCCTGAATTGGAAGGCGGATGAGAAGCCATCCATAGCTAAACTCGAAGAATGCTTCACAAACCCTGATGTAAGTATTCTATATTTGATGAATTCATAGATTCTTAAGATGTTCTTTGGTTATGAACAATGAATTTTTTGGTTTTATGTCAGGTTCAAATTTGTGACCTTGACCCATCAGACAATGAGATGCATATGCCGTATATGACGGGGGTTCAGTACATCAAACCAGTACAGCCAAGTGTGTCACGCGATGGTGGGAGAAAGAAACGGAGGACAGAAAGGTCAGTAGCTGGATCGAGTGGAGGATCTGGTGGTCCACGTGGAAAACCGTCTACAACGGTTCTTACGATCACAGATGGTAGAAGTGATGCCCCTACTGTAAATGAAGGTGACGACGACTTCGCTGATACTCCACCGATATGGCAGGAGACACGTGCATATGTACACTCTCCAATCGCGGAGGGTCCGTCATCTGGACCCTTTCATGCAAAGGAAACTCGTTCAGATGACCCACCGGTTGATAACGTAAGTTGGTCACAACTCTTTAGAAGATAAGTCACAGATGTATATAATTTGGTCACAGAAAGTTTATTTTTCAACATGTTCATACCAAATTATTCAAATCACACACATTACTGGAAAAAATGCAGGCCGTGGAACAGCTCAGGAAGGAACTAACAGTGCAATTGGCTGAACTTACCTCAAAGAACGAAGTATTGACCGTTCAAATGGTTGAGATGAGGTCACATTTACAGGCCACACATGTTGAACAAATGCGGAAGTTTGTCGACATTGTGCAAAAACAGAACGGAATTCGAAGTGACATGCTAGAAATCAGGACTAACATGCAGTTCATGTCTGAGTCTATAACTGCGCTGATATCTAGTACTATGGAAGAAATGTTGAAAAAACTCAATGACAGTTCCAGAGATCAAGAAGGTCCAGCTGTGAAGGAGTCTGAGAAGCCTGCTGCAGTAAGTATGATATATTTATTTTGGTTTTTTGAATGAAGCATGGGTTCATCTTAATTTACAAGTTTGCTCTACTTTCAGACCAAAGAGGTTAGTCCGAGTACAGACAAGAAAGGCAAAAGGAAGATGACTCCTGATGATGACCCTGATATCCAACTCAGTATGCTGCCTCATTCATTTGATTTGGGTCTTGGATTTACGCAAGATGAACCGCAAACTCCGGTTGACTCCAAAACAGTTCAAGAACAAATCTTATCCACAGAGGCAAAGGTACACTCTAATTTTGTAGACTTTCACGATTTCTTTTTTGTACTCACATTTGTAAATAAGCAATAGGATAGGATTCCATGCAGGTCACAGATGTGCATGTATGTTTGGTCCTGAGTCCAGGTAGGTCACAGATGTCAGGTTGTCATTAGGTCCCCAGTCCAGGCAGGTCACAGTCCATGCATCTAGGACGTGATTCCCAGTCCATGCAGGTCACAGATGTGCATGTATGTTTGGTCCTGAGTCCACGTAGGTCACAGATGTCATGTTGTCATTAGGTCCCCAGTCCAGACAGGTCACAGATGTGCATCTAGGACGTGATTCCCAGTCCATGCAGGTCACAGCTGTCAAGTTACATTTAATCACTAGTCCAGGCAGGTCACGAATGTGTCCCCGGTGACCGAACCCAGTTCAGGATTACCAATGAAGAGGGTGTCCAGACCGACAAGGATACTACAATCTCCATTCGTTGCTGATGAAGGAAAAGGACTCAAGCAATCTGATAATGCTTTAGTTTTTGAGCATTACTCCCGCAACGCAGAACATGCCGATGTTGCTACATTCCAGAGTTGGTTCCAACGTGGATACAAACCGAGGAATAAGTAAATTCATTTTTCTACTAATGAGGTTGTTTAACACGTGACTGTAAATAATATCTGATGGACCATCACTCATTTACAGGAAACCGTTCAACGATGCTGATGATCGTATCGTTCCTCCTTTTGTGTTTGGTCCGTTCAAAGTGGGAAGTAAAACCTGGTTCTATGAGCTTGTGAATTCTGAGTCCTCTCTCAGCAGCATGGTAAGGATGAGTATACACACGGGTTTCTCACATAATGACTGTGACTGAAGTCACAGGTTGCACCAAACATTTGCAGTTTATATCAATGTCTTGTAATTGTAAATATTTTTTCCTTATACCACAGCACATGGACATTTGTTTCTACTACATCCGCCAGTTAGCAAGATATGGAAAGGGTGTCAAGTTCAAGGCAACCACGACGAATTCCTGGTTCCAGATGAAGATAAAAAAACATCTATAAGGAGTTCCTGAAAGATCCTACTGTTGTGCTTTCAGAGCCCAGCCTCGTAGATGTTACAAAAGGTAGCATACCTTTAAGCTCTCCCTAGGACTCAGTGGATGTTGTCCTGATTCCCATCATACCAACAAACAAGGCACACTGGATGCTTGCTATCCTGGAATTCAGCACACACACTCTGCATGTGTTCAACTCTGCTGGGAAGACATATCATAACTTCCTTGTTCGTCTTGGCATTGAACCATTTGTGAAAATTATTCCATATCTACTGAACTCCGTCGAACTTTGGAAAAAGCACATTAACTACGATGGTGAAGATCGCATGGACTTGAGGTTAATGATCGACAGCAGCCTTCCTCAGCAGAAGAACGGGTTAGTCTGTGACCTAATGTTTTATTTCCCAGATGTTTCGAGCATGTTCCATGCCAATTAATATCAGTTACTTTATTTTCAGGCATGACTGCGGCATCTTCACCATCAAATATGCGGAGTACATGATACACGACGACAAGGATTCTATGCCGGTGAAATTTGACACAGTGAAATGCAGGCTGGACATAGCATCAAGGCTGTATAAACACCGGGGTATATACAAGCCTACGAAAACGGGGAAGCTTAAAAAGGGAGACGAGATTGTAATAGATTGATGGATAGGTTTTGATTTTGATTTTGAAATTTTGAGTGCAGTCTGTAACCTGTCTGATGACTTCTTTTCCTGCCTTTTTTTTTGGATTTTGGTCTGGATGGGTACTAGTTGAACAATGAACAATTGCAATTTGGTTACATCAATATATGAAAGTTTCTTGCTTTTCTGTCATTGCTTGTTCACAAGTTACCGAGATGTCACAGTATGGATGGAATACAGTCGTGCACTTTGTAAGGTCACAGGATATATCATGTTACATGTAACGTGTCTGTGACCCTGAGTTAATTCAGGTCACAGATAGATATATCAGGTCACAAATTATAATTTCAAGCAACATATTCGTTTTTTTGGGTCACAGATGGTATGTCAGGTCACAGTTACCCCAGTTCATGTCACAGACACCCTATTCCGATCTGAAAATAGTTGCAGTTATATATAGAAGTTACGGGCCTCAGTTTCAAGCTCTTTAACATTTATTTAGGTCACATTTCATAATTTAACACATTTTACTTGTCTTATGGTAAACATATGAAGTCACAGATGGTATGTCAGGTCACTGTTGCCCCAGTTCATGTCACAGACCCCCATTACACACTGGAAACAGTTGCAGTTATATATTTGAGGTTCTTGCTGGCATCAAATACAATCCAGATGTTTTGTGTTTATGACACAGATGAACAAAAAGGTCACATCTTATTTTGGTCTCAAATTCATTGCTTACATATGAATTAATAACTGGAGAACGTATTAATAAAATGTAAAAGAATATCACAACTGTTGTTGTGCCTACGATCTAATTTTAACTTAATGGAACCAAGCTTCTGCATCTTCTGCGATTGTGACCATGTCCTCCACAACGTCCACATTTCATAGTCGATTTCCCTTCACTGGATGACCTTCTCCTCTTTTCAGCGGGTCTACCAGAACTCCTTTTTTGATAAGGAGCTAAAACAATTGTCGGTTGCAAGTCTACAGGTGTGGTCCATTCCTCCGGATCTCCAACTGGAATCACGAAGTTCTGGTACGAATTCATGTATGCATCTTTTGTGTAATAATAAGAACAATAGTCATATGGATCCCTCTTGGTATGCGCGATCACAGCCAGTGCATGTGGACACGGAAACAGATCAACTTGAAACATTCGGCATGTGCATGTACGTTGATCTATATCTACGTCAAATGACGAGTGTTCGTCTTTGACTGAAAATAGGGACTGATTCACAGGTAACACCTATAGGAAAAGGTTAAACATCTAAAATATATTAAATCAAATTCGTATATTTAAGTCACAGCAAAATAATTTGGGTCACATAACTATTTATCATAACAAACTTATTGAGATTAATATGAAAATGAAAAAGATACCCTCATTTTCCTCAAATCTGTGCCTGTTTTCCTCATAAGTTTCTCGTAATTGTGTGTCAACCTCGTGAACGTGCCACGTGCATCCTCGTTATGTTTACAAAACCAGGTTTGTAAAGTTTGTCTCAAAGATTCTAATAAAGACACGATGGGGTAATTCTTTGCTGCTTTCGTGACCGCATTGACTGATTCCACTATATTTGAGGTCATTGTAGAATACCGATTTGCTGGCATGTGAATCCGTGACCACTTTTCAAGTCCAACATCCTCCTAATAAGACCAACCAAGTATCAAAGTTATCTTATGAACTACATATGTGGTCAATTTTAAATGTATGTAAATTGAAAAGTAGTACATTACCAGGTATTGCCTAATCTTTCCGTTCATCATGTCGAGCTGGTGCATGTTGTATTCAAACTCGGCTAATGTATATGATCGGACAGCCGAATTGAAAGCCTGCGTTATGTTGTGACCTGATTTACCGTAGTATGATTTCAAATTCTGCAACAAATGATATGAACAAATCCCATGACAGGTTCCGGGATAAACATGATCTACACATTCTTGATACTAATATGGCGATCTGATACGAAACACAAACCATCTCCTGTAACCATAAGCCTTCTTCAAGTTCTCGAAAAACCATGTCCAAGATCTATCATTCTCGCTATCTCCAACCCCAAATGCAAGAATAAAGATGTTGTTATTGGCATCCTGTGTACATGCTGTGAAGAGAGTACCCCCATAGTGTCCATTCAAGTAGGTGCCATCAACCACAATTACAGGCCTGCAATGCTTCCAGCCTTGAATTGATGCACCAAGGGCCATGAAGCAATATTTAAACCTCCTGTGACTATCGAGCTCCAGTGCTGTGACTGTTCCAGGGTTCCTTTGTTCAAGCATGTAAAAGTAGCCAATAACAGCATCTTTATTCTTGCATTTGGGGTTGGAGATAGCGAGAATGATAGATCTTGGACATGGTTTTTCGAGAACTTGAAGAAGGCTTATGGTTACAGAGATGGTTTGTGTTTCGTATCAGATCGCCATATTAGTATCAAGAATGCTGTAGATAATGTTTATCCCGGAACCTGTCATGGGATTTGTTCATATCATTTGTTGCAGAATTTGAAATCATACTACGGTAAATCAGGTCACAACATAACGCAGGCTTTCAATTCGGCTGTCCGATCATATACATTAGCCGAGTTTGAATACAACATGCACCAGCTCGACATGATGAACGGAAAGATTAGGCAATACCTGGTAATGTACTACTTTTCAATTTACATACATTTAAAAATGACCACATATGTAAGATAACTTTGATACTTGGTTGGTCTTATTAGGAGGATGTTGGACTTGAAAAGTGGTCACGGATTCACATGCCAGCAAATCGGTATTCTACAATGACCTCAAATATAGTGGAATCAGTCAACGCGGTCACGAAAGCAGCAAAGAATTACCCCATCGTGTCTTTATTAGAATCTTTGAGACAAACTTTACAAACCTGGTTTTGTAAACATAACGAGGATGCACGTGGCACGTTCACGAGGTTGACACACAATTACGAGAAACTTATGAGGAAAACAGGCACAGATTTGAGGAAAATGAGGGTATCTTTTTCATTTTCATATTAATCTCAATAAGTTTGTTATGATAAATAGTTATGTGACCCAAATTATTTTGCTGTGACTTAAATATACGAATTTGATTTAATATATTTTAGATGTTTAACCTTTTCCTATAGGTGTTACCTGTGAATCAGTCCCTATTTTCAGTCAAAGACGAACACTCGTCATTTGACGTAGATATAGATCAACGTACATGCACATGCCGAATGTTTCAAGTTGATCTGTTTCCGTGTCCACATGCACTGGCTGTGATCGCGCATACCAAGAGGGATCCATATGACTATTGTTCTTATTATTACACAAAAGATGCATACATGAATTCGTACCAGAACTTCGTGATTCCAGTTGGAGATCCGGAGGAATGGACCACACCTGTAGACTTGCAACCGACAATTGTTTTAGCTCCTTATCAAAAAAGGAGTTCTGGTAGACCCGCTGAAAAGAGGAGAAGGTCATCCAGTGAAGGGAAATCGACTATGAAATGTGGACGTTGTGGAGGACATGGTCACAATCGCAGAAGATGCAGAAGCTTGGTTCCATTAAGTCAAGATTAGATAGTAGGCATAACAATTTCAGATATTCTTTTACATTTTATTAATATGTTTTCCAGTTATTAATTCATATATAAGCAATGAATTTGTGACCAAAATGACATGTGACCTTAATGTTGATCTGTGACCTGCATACGTGTAACCAGTATGATCTGTAACTTGTCAGCATCTCAGTGAATATAGCAATCAATGAACAAAACATAAATTGTGACCTGTAAAAAGCTCACTGTGTGACCAACTTCATATGTTTACCGTAAGGCAAGTAAAATGTATTAAGTGATGAAAATGTGACTTAAATAAATGTTAAAGAGCTTATATTTGAGGCATGTAACTTCTGGATATAACTTCTGGTATTACGTGATGAAAATGTGACTTAAACAAAATGTTTCTAGTTATGAATAGGGTATCTGTGACCTAAACTGGGGCATATATGACCAGACATACCAATCTGTGACCTGATATACCGATTTGTGACCTCATATACCGATATGTGACCTGTATTAACCCAAGGTCATAGACACGTTAAATGCTCAAAATGATATAAGGGTCTATGACCCTTAATATATCATGTGACCTTACAAAGTGCATAACTATATTTCATACTGTGACATCTCGACAACTTGTGAACAAGCAATAACAGAAAAGCAAGAAAGTTTCATATGTTGATTTAACTAATTTGCAAATATTCATTGTTCAACTAATTCCCATCCACGGACCAAAACCAAAAAGAAAGGAAGGAAAAGAAGTGATCAGACACTTTACAGACTACATTCAACATTTCAAAATAAAGATCAAAATCTATTCATCAGTCAATTACAATCTCGTCTCCTTTTTTAAGCTTCCCCGTTTTTATAGGCTTGTATATACCCCGGTGTTTATACAGCCTTGATGCTATGTCGAGCCTGCATTTTACTGCGTCAAATTTCATCGACATGGAATCCTTATCGTCGTCGTGTAGCATATACTCAGCATATTTGATGGTGAAGATACCATGGTCATGCCTGAAAATAAAGTAACATAAATTAATAGGTATGGAACATACTCAAAACAATTTGAAATAAAATATTCGGTCACAAACTAACTCGTTCTTTTGTTGAGGAAGGCTGCTGCCGATCATTAACATCAAGTTCATACGATCTTTACTATCGTAGTTAATGTACTTTTTCCAAAGACCAACGGAGTTCAGGAGATATGGAATAATTTTCACAAAAGGTTCAATGTCAAGACGAATAAGGAAGTTATGGTATGTCTTCCCAGCAGAGTTGAACACATGCAGAGTGTGTGTGCTGAATTCCAGGATAGCAAGTATCCAATGTGCCTTGTTTGTTGGTATAATGGGCATCAGGACAACATCCACCATGTCCCAGGGAGAGCTTAAAGGTATGCTACCTTTTGTAACAACATCTACGAGGTTGG